>JAVXUP010002968.1:87500-95064 GCA_033070095.1 Escallonia herrerae | reverse complement strand
GCCACGTGGCGTCCCCTCCCCATCTGCAGGGCCCAACCGCTCCTACCACCCGCGGTTGGTCCCTGCCCCCCTCCCCTCTCCCCACGTGGCGCCCCCCCCCCCCCCCCCGCTGATGCCCCACCTTGTGTCCTTCCCCACGATGCCACGTGTCGTCCTTCCCTCCCCCGTGATGCCCCCAACGTGGTGTCCTTCTGCCGAATTTTTTTTTTTGCAGCAGCCTTTGACCGCATAAACACCCACCCTTCCTCACTTTTTTCTGTCTTTTTTCTTCTCTCTTCCTCGCTTCTCTCTTTATAATCCCCTCCCCCGAACCCTTCTTCTGCACTCTGTCATCTTTTACCAACTTCCTTCGTACTTCATATCTCACCTACATAATCTCCACAACAATACAAATCAAAAAATTTTACGCTAGAAGATCGGTGGATAACCGCTAGAAGATCGGTAGTTTTTTCTTTAAATACATCAAGTCACAACAAGTAAGTATTTTGAATTTCCTTATAATTCAATGTTAGGTTTATACAAATCAGCGTATTACATTTATAGATTCCAAAACAGCGATTTTTTAGGGTGCCAAATATAGACAGTTTTTCACGAATTTATAAAAAATAGCTAGAGCTAGATTTTGCCAAAATACAAAAAAGAGACCCTAGTTATTCTTAAAGGATCTGTCTCAGGTAAAAATTTCAGATTTTTCCAAAGACTGGAAAGGGGTTAACTGATACGGGGAACCTTGTAACTCTGCAGTGTATTTTAAAATATCAAGCTAGCGCGATTTCGCGCGAAACTTTTATGAGAATCCTAGGATGTTGGGAAGTTCCATTCCCCAGGAATTCGGGCCATTCCGAAGCCGTTACCTATTTTTTTGGCCGAACGGCCCTTTAAGCGCTTGATCCGGACACCGGTTCGCGATTTTTGGGCGAAACCTCCGTAAAATACTTTTTATGTCAAGAATGAATTCAGGAAGCCTCAAGTAGCATTTCGAAGCACTTTTGATATTTTTTTATGCCAGGGGGCATTTCGGTAATTCGCCGCCCCGAGAGGGGTATTTCGGTAATTTTACAGTGCTAAGTTTTTTGACGGACTTTTTAGTCCAGAAATATAATTACAAAACCTGAAATGTTGTTTTGAAGCTGACGTGGCGCGCGTAGGGGTGTTTTGGTAATTTTCCCGCGCCAAGGGGTGTTTTGGTAATTTTCCCGTGCCAAGTTTTTCAAACGACTTTTTAGTCCAGAAATGTAAGTAAACCACCTGAAATGTTGTTTTGAAGCTGGTTCGGGGGCGTTGGGGTGATAGTGAACGCTCAGGGGCATTTCGGTAATTTGCCGATGTTCGGGGGCTATTTTGCTAGGAAGGATCCAGCTTAAAATTCATACCTTAAAATAACTTTTAGTTCAGGAAAGGGTGTGAGACACCCGAAAACTTATTTTGTTCCAGATGTTCTGAACCTTGTGACGCACCGGCGATGACTGCCAGGGGATATTTTGCATAAGTAGCGGGTGTTTTGGTAACTTGCCCCCTTTAAAATTTTTCCTGATATATTTGGTATATAATTGACGTAATACATTTAAAAACTTGACTTTAAAGCGGTTTTGAGGTGTTGGAGGTGTAGGGGCCATCGGGCTATATATTGCTATATAACCACGTTGGCGCTAAATTCAGTGGGAACTAGCGTAATTAAGCGTTCGGAGTGGTGGGAATTGAGGATTTGTTTTAATACATTGAAATAATGACTATTGCTAATGTGTTGGTAAGCTAGGTTAAAGATCCAGTTATAGTTTTGGAATGTAAATATTATGGATATTATGGACGCTAAGTTGGTTTATAATTATATTTTGTTCTTAAAGGTATGAATTTCAGCTCTGGACCTCATGATACATCAATCCTATACGATGACGATGACCACGTCGCGAGGCACGTATTTGACGGTGTCGATAGGGGTGTTTTGGAAACAATTCAAAGCACAAGGCACCTTGAAGAGTGGGTACTAAACGAGGAACAAATACAGCTATTACACCGTCAAAATTTAACCCTGTTCACCGATCCCGGGAAATGGTCTCGACACGACGATTGCCTTATATCCGCTCTAGTTGAACGATGGAGGAGCGAGACGAACTCATTTCACTTCCGGTTTGGTGAAATGACTGTTACGTTAGAGGACGTCGGATTTATACTTGGAATCCCATGTCACGGCAGACCCGTTACTTTGAACGTGCCGTCTGCATCCATAGCGAATATGGCTATGCAGTATTTTCCGGGAATTCCAAGGGCAGCGCTTACAACAAACGGCGTCAAGCTTAAATGGCTGAGAGAGCAGTACGGCGTGCTACCGGATGAATACACTCCTCAAGATTTCGTGACGTATACGAAGGCATTCCTTCTGTATATTATTGGAGCTATATTACTTCCGACGCATTCGAAAAACACGGTGCATCCGAAGTATATGGTGTTCTTGGAGGATCTTGAGGAGGTATACTCCTATTCGTGGGGTTCAGCTGTCCTTGCGCACCTATATCGAGCACTGCATAAGGCTACGAGAAACGGTGCCAAGTCCATTGCCGCCTGCCTGACTCTATTACAGGTATGAGCATTTATTTTCTTGGTAGGATCCTTAGTCAATATATTCGGGATTAATTACTAATTCCATATAATGTTTGCATTCACAGGTTTGGTCTTACGAGAGGCTACCCATGGGTCGTCCACAACCGTTGGTAGATTCCGATGAGACGTGGCCTAGGGTGTGGGCCTGGGGGCCTACGACCAACCGGAGGAGGAGACGGGTAGACCCTCACCACCATCTAAAGTTCTATCGGGGGGAACTAGAGATACTAGATGCATCCCAGGTGACGTGGCAGCCATATGGCAAGGTGATGCATCTGTTGGATGAGTGGTGTTGGCAACTTCCGGTGTCGTACGTGCTGGCAGGTTTGGTTCGGGTGCCGCTCATTCACTTCGAAGAATGTGAGTTTCAGATGCCCGATCGAGCTATGAAGCAAGCTGGCTGTCCACAAGGGATACCAAAACCCGCTGTAGACATGCGGCCATACAGGGGTGGTCGAGGGCCGAACTTCGAGGTGGCTGATGCCTTGATTTTGTTGGGTGACGAGGTGCACCAGTGGAATACCTGGCAGGAAACGTATGATAGCCTTGTATCGCTGAAGCACGACGGCATTAGTACTGAGGAATACTTACAGTGGTTTCTCAGGGTGACGCGCACGAGGGTGAATCGCCCTTCCCAGGTGAAGAAGACATCGTACGCGCCACGTGAGGTCTATGACCAGTTCTGGGCATTGGCCATTGTAAGTCATGCTAGTGTTGTTTGATAATTTATTTGCGCACCTTATCGACCATTTGTCAAATATGATTAGCCATATTTTCTATGCATGTTTTTTAGGTTGACCAGGGCATTGAGGTGTTCAAGCAGCTGGAGTCGTTTGACTGGTTTGTCGCGCAGGCTCCTGACAATCTCAAGAGGTCCATTGAGAAGTACAAGACTGAAGTTCAAAACTTTAGTCTTGCGTACCGGGGTTACGAAGGGGAGCCGTCTAGTCGCCCTCGTCCTGAAGCGTACGACTATCAGCCCCAGAGTCAGGTGTGGGAGTCGTCTGGTCGCCCTCTTCCTGACGCGTACAACTATCAGCCCCAGAGTCAGGTGTGGGAGCCGTCTGGTCGCCCTCCTCCTGACGCGTACGACTATCAGCCCCAGAGTCAGGTATGGGAGCCGTATAGTCGCTTGCCTCCAAACGCATACGACTCTCAGTGCCAGAGTCAGGTTCCCCAAGTAGGAATCCAGGCCTCGCGCCCAAGCTTTCGGTCGGACAAAGGACAAGCGACGAAGCCATTGAGGTCGGACAAGATGGCTTGGATCGACCGGCACTACTTCGGGCATGAGCCTGTCAATTCAGCAGACTTTCCCCTTGCGACATTCCTAGGTCATGAGGATATCAGAACGTTGGCGCCGGAGACAGATCTTTCAAATTTTGTCATGAACGCTTACATAGAACTGCTCCGGATTAGAGAGCAACGTTTTAACCGTTCTGAATATTTGAAGCTTAACATGTATCCCACTCATTTTGTGGAATTAACGGTGAGAGAATTCACAGAATGGAGGCGAGGGGGCGGCAGGAGTAAGTGGAAACCAGGTCGAAACGTGTTAGGCATGATGAACGCAGACTATCAATGTCCCGCTGCTGATGCGAACCTTATCATGATACCCTGTCATCATGCAAACCACTGGTTCCTATTAGTTCTCCATCCAGCGTTCAGAACGGTTCACATATACGATAGCCTAAGGGAGGACGAGCCTGGACAGCTGCTGGCACAGATGTACAACGAGTACATCACTTTAGTGGTTAGTATTTATTTTTTGACCTTGGCTCATAGTATATTGTTCTTGTCTCATAGGCTTGATTCTCGTTTTTATTGTTGGATGCAGACTACTGTCCTCTCGCTAGCATGCGGACGGCCACAGGGTGACCCTTGGACGGTCGTGATGATAAAGGACCGACCAAAGCAATATAACGGTCACGATTGCGGGATTTACGTCCTCAAGTACATGGACTACATTGCTCGCTCGGAAGTGCTCAAACACTCCTCGTGGACTAGGAAGGATGCCTTGACGTTTAGGTATAGGATAGCCTGGGAGCTGAAAAAGAATGAAGCTAGACGCCTTCATTACCATTATCCTGACGTGCGTGGCTAGCTGCTGTGATGTTACAAAAAACTGTACCAAAAAGAAATGTACATAATTTTTCGCTATTTTGAATTTGGCGCGAAAAATGTGCGCGAATATACCTTTCATATGACGTGCATTCGAAAAAAAGTGACAAAAAAAATTACAACTTTTTTCGGAAGCTATCAAATGGGGCCTAAAGTGTGCCCGAATAGGCCCTTCCTAGGAAAACTCAAAAATTAATGTGTCTCGTTTTTCGCCGAAAGTCTTACAAATGGGCTAACTAGCGTGCCTGAAGTGCAATGAGCGGAAAAAAAGTGACAAAAAAAATTACAACTTTTTTCGGAAGCTATCAAATTGGGCCTAAAGTGTGCCCGAATAGGCCCTTCCTAGGAAAACTCAAAAATTAATGTGTCTCGTTTTTCGCCGAAAGTCTTACAAATGGGCTAACTAGCGTGCCTGAAGTGCAATGAGCGGAAAAAAAGTGACAAAAAAAATTACAACTTTTTTCGGAAGCTATCAAATGGGGCCTAAAGTGTGCCCGAAAACGGAGTTACCAAAACTATCAATAATCCACAAATCAAATCACAAATTAAAGATTGCACAAACCAAATCACAAATTTAAACATTATAAAAGTTCAATTTATACAACTGAAACATTAACCCTAACACTCTTCCTCATCATCGTCCTCCTCGACCATACTGCCAGGTTCGATACCTAACACTTTATAATGGTTTCTCTTGTCATGATCAGTCATCTTATTACACAACGCACACTTTCGTAATTTTTTTTGACCCGTTGCTTCTTCAATCGGATTCTTCATGCGTATTGCTCGTTTTCGCCCTTTTGTTTGAGAAATAATTGGATCAAAAATGTCGTCCTCCTCACCTTGTAGGTCAGTGCCGTCAATGACTGGCTGTTTGGCTCGATTGAATCTACCGCCTGGAGTTGCGTGGTAGTCGGAGTGTCCACAGTTTCTGGTAATGCCATCCTAAACTGTGCATGCTTAGCCTTATCCCGTGCGGCTGCTTCAACTTGATACCTGTACCCATCAAATGTCGACGCTGCATCCATTGATAAACCGTGCATGATGTTACAAAGGTGATTATATCGCAGCGTCTCAGATTGCTCGAAATCAACTGAAACATTGGGCACGTAAGGAATGTGACCGTGGACTCTGTTGGCTTCCTTCGTCCACCGTTCCAAGATATACGGTGGAGGGATTTCACTAGCATTCTTGGCGCTCAAAACCCTCAACGCGTGTCGACAAAGTATACCTTTATGCTCAAACAGTTGACAGTTGCAATTAACCAACCCGGTGTCCTTACAAACTGCTACGGTAAAATGTCGTCTGGTCCTCGGAGCCGACGAAGAGCACGGATTGGCGAAGTTCGTCACATTTGTCAAAGCATAAACCTTGATATCTCTGGTGGAATACTCGTGCAACTTTGTCATGCCATATTGATTCGACTTTAGTAGTTCCTCTTGAAACTGTCGAAACATTTCCTTGGTATAGACTTGAGCCGCATGAGCCTCTAAAGGTGAATAAAGTAGTATAGCTCTTTCTTTGCAAACTGTAGCCGCGTCGGCTTCTCTCTCACGGTACAATTGCCTGTCAACGGCTTTCTGCATCTCTAGTACGAACTCCGCTATACTTGAAGACTGGCCTACGTACCCATCAAAGAATGAATTCATAGCTTCGCTTCTCGAGGTCGTAGTCATTCCGGCTGCAAAAAAATTCTTGGTGTAGGCACCGACCCACTGTGTCTTGATCTCATACAACGATTGTAACCATTCGTGATTGTGCAAATAGTAAGTATCCATTAACGTGGCCCACCTCTCCTCGAACACGTCTACCGTCAACGATTTCTTCACACATGTATTAAAGTCAGTCTTGAATGACGGATGGTTTGCATATACATGGTGAAGCCGTTCGGGATATTTGTTGCTTATGTGCCATGTGCACAGGCCATGGTGAGTATCTGGAAGGACCTTAGCGATTGCATTTTTCATTGCCAGATCTTGGTCGGTGATGATGGTCTTTGGAGGAATATGATACATTGCTTGAAGCCACGTTTCAAATAACCACGTAAATGACTCCTCCGTCTCATCCCTAAGCAGGGCAAAGCCAAACGAGATTGACTGATAGTGGTGGTTCACCCCGGTGAACGGAGCAAAAGGCATAGAGTACTTATTGGTGCGGTATGTGGTGTCAAACGTCACAACATCCCCAAAATTTTGGTAAGCAGCTCTAGAACGGGGGTCCGCCCAAAATATAGTACTAATGCGGTTCTCATCATCCAGTTGGAGACTGTAAAAAAATCCAGAATTCTCACTCTGAAGGGACCTGAAGAGATCAAGTGTAGTTTGAGAATCACTCTTACCGAAAGACTCTCTCCTCTGAGCACGAAGTTCATTTCGAAGGTCTACTTCGTTGAAACTCAACTTGTCAATCCCCCCAGCCTGGCTTGAGAAAACCCCCATCATCTTAGAAGGTGGAATTTTAGCCTCGGCCATTGTAAAAATTAGTTGTCTGTGTGCCGCGCTTATTTCTCGGTGTTGATGAATTTGACCAATCTTACTGGGGGTCATCAACTGATGATTATGGCTCAACTCCACTCCTGTGACAACCCAATGGTTTTCATTTTTTCGGTGTACTGCATACACATGGGCCTTGCAGCCGGTACCCGGAAATGTGTCCCGTTTTCTTTGTCTTGTTGTCCCTTCGTCACTGATCCGAACGACCGGAGTTACATGCGGTGCTCCTCTATGACACTCAAATAGTCTTGCACCAATTTGATCTGTATTCGCCCGTTTTCTAGTCGTCTTAGTTCTAATACCGAAACCTATCGTTTTCGAATATGCTCTATAGTATGCTTCAACTTCGTCCAGTG
>JAVXUP010002968.1:0-82500 GCA_033070095.1 Escallonia herrerae | reverse complement strand
GCTCTTTGGGCAAGCCGACGGTTGGTGTTTTAGTAGGCAACGCGGAGTTGGGTGATTGAGGTATGACGAGCGTGTTGCCATGAGTCGCAACCACGTAATGAACAAGGTGCCAGGGTCAATCACGGAGCGTACGAAGCGAAAAATGTGCGAAAAGGACATTGCGCAAAAAGTGCGCAACTGGGGGGAAAGGCCAAAACCAGTTCCCATAGGGTAGGCCAAGGCCTTTGCCCCTTGACCCCGTTACTCCAGTTGCACCGTCGGCCGATATTTTTGGTGAAAAGGTGTTTGGGTGGGAGCGGCGTGACGATCGTGCTATCGCGAGTCAAGCTAATGTGAAATAATTGGCGCCTACGTTGCACACAAGGCGTGCGAAGCGAAAAATGCACGTGACTTGGGCGCGAGCACTTTAACTGGTTCGATGCGTTGAAAAATTGACCATTGAATATGTCGACGTGTTCGCGCGAAATGGGACCCCTAGTGAGCCCTTGGGTCCGACCAAGATAGGTTGGGAACAACTATAAAGTGTAAGACTTTTGAACTAAAAATAGAACCGGACGGAGACACGTAACAGAAAAACTGATTAGAAATACGAGCATAGAAAAACGACTGAATTAGAAGAAAGAGCTTGACATATACTTAGCTCTGATACCATATTAAATTATATAATTCAATGAATTGGTAACGAGTGGAAAGGCCTTTCAGATTCATATACTAGGAAAAGAAGCTCAAGACTTTTGAGGTCAAAGATTTCTCTTACCACACTGCCTTACATGTTATGTGGAGAGTAGGCCATTGCTCGCTACACATAAGGGAGTGTGTTATGAGACTTGTCCCACACCGGAACTCTTGGACTTTTCCTAATATATGAACATGAAGGGCTTGCTTTTGAATTGAACACTCTAATAGTTATGAAAGCAGAATGTAGATCAAGGGTATGAGAGGCCTCTTGACTCATTGTCGATTTGCTTTAAGCTAGAGGGTTTATCACGATATCAGAATTCCGCCTACCACCTGTCCTGGTTCGCTGGTCCTCTCGTAATTAGGATCAAGGTTCACTCTTCTCCACCTACTGCTATAATTCGGTTTTCTATAAATCTAATCGAGGTTCTTTGTTCTCCGCCTCATGTCAAAATCCTATCTTTCCGAAATTTCGGGTAAAAAATTGTGTGTTGAGATAGATCTCAAACCCTCTAATAGCACAGGGAACACCCACACAAAAGTGCTTTGCCAAAACCTCTCTCTCTCTGAAAAAGAAAAAGAACCTCTTCTCTCCTCAACCCACAGTGTTTCTACTGCCACCGGCAGTATTCTCCGATGAATGGTGGTGTGGTAGAGTCGGGTTTGCCGTTTTGTTGTTAATTTCAGTGGTGTCTTTTTAATTTAGCCATTATTCTCCTGAAACCTGTCTTTGCCGAGGCTTGATCTACGGCCTTGGGGTGAGTTGGTGCATGGAACGTCGGTTACGACGCCTGATCTCAGGTGGCGGAGCGTTGGCTGTGTGGTTGGGCTGGGTTTGTTGGGATGTTGGTGGTGGTCGGAAATCTGCCGATGTCAGTTGGAAGGTAATTATGGTGGGATCTCTGTTGGAAGGTAATTATGGTGGGATCTCTGATTGGTTAGGGAGCGGTGGTGGTTCCGTCGGGTTGGAGAAGGAGGTGGGTCTGTAAGAAAGGGTTTTATCTGCTAGGGTTGTATCCCCCCCCCCCCCCCCCTGCTATAGAAAGGTTGGATGTTTGGGTACGGTGGTGGTGGTGGTTGATGTTGCTGCGGTGGTGAACGGTGTTCTCAGGCTTCGGATGGTTAGGCTGCTGGCTGGGCACATGGTGGCTCATTGATGTGGCGAAGAATTGGGCTATGTGTTGCGAGTGGTGGTGGCAGTTTCAAGGAGATCCCAAGGGTTGAAGTGTTAGTGTGAAGGTGGTTCCGTATGGCTGTGATGGTCTGTTGGTGGTGGGCAGTCTGGCGTTGCCGCTGGAGGTGATGGTGGTGGTTTGGAAGCTAACGGTGGACGACTGTGCGTGGGCTTTGCTATGCATGCTAGTCTAGGTCGGTGGGCGGTGGCGGCCTTGGGATGCACGTCTGAGTGTGGATGCAGATCAGGAAGCAACTTGAGTGTCTTCTCCTAAACATTCACACACACCCAGCACAAGGATTTTAGAACCTAGTTTTGGGGAGAGAACAAGCAAGCTTCAAGAAATCGATCAAATTCTTCTTTATCCGTCGAGGCAGTAAGCCTCTTCTGCATGTAACCTGGTGAGATGGTAGCGTAACAGAGAGGACCAAGGTCAACCAAACAAACTGGCAGGTTTGACAAACTAAAACTAATATTGGAAAGCCAAAACTTTTCTATAACAATTGAACAAAAGGTACATATATGGGTGCAACGGTCGGTGGAGGACCGACCCTTTTGCGCTGAAAAGCATCATCTCGACCGACGAAGCCCGACTGAGTTTAACTTTTAACTTGTGTCTGTGTAGAAAGAAGCTGCTGCTGAGTTTGTCCTTTCGGGGGAACCTTGGTTACCATTACGCGTAACTGGTTTGCAACATCCGTGAAGCTTGGCCTTTCTGAGGGCTCAGCTGACCAGCATCGCTCCATTAATGATTTCCATTCCGCGTCACAAGATTCCGGCACAGGCGGCCGCAATGTGTTGCTCACAATACCACCTACATAAGAGCAATTATAATCAGCTTGGGGAGCTATTCAGGAGCGAGTAAGAAAATATTAAGAGCATGCTAATCCATACCAATTATAGCCCCGTAATGTAAATCAGCATATGGTTCATCTCCGGTAAGAAGTTCCCACATTACAATGCCAAATGAGAAAACGTCAACCTATGGTACAACATGCAGCACTTAACTGAGTGAGAAAGAGGAAGAAAGATGCAGGTGGGTGATTTTTTTCCTTTATATACTTTTCCCATGAAGGGTCTAGGAGTTTGTTGGTTAATGATGAAAATGAACAAGTTAGCTCCGAACCTTCTCCGAGACGAGGCTGCTGCTGCCGTTCAAAAGCTCTGGCGCCATCCAAGGAAGAGTTCCTCGCACACCACCTGAGATTAATGTCTGACATTTAACCTTTGATAGCCCCAAGTCACCAACCTGGCAGGAGGAAAGAGTAACAACACCAATAGTACTTCAGTGTGCAGGGAACTTACGCGTACTTTTAATATATCATGCCAACAGAAGCATAGAACATGCATCTTTGAATACCACAAGAGAAAGTGGATTCACAAACAATATTCATCAGTAGACTCCTCTCTAAGTTTAAAAAACTGACAGGCAGACTTGACCCAACTCGGTGTAATTAGAGTTGTCTAGCTGACACTTCTCACTTCATTTATCGCAGCATAAAAGATAATTTACATGATTCATCTAGTCGGGCAAACCATCAAATGATACAGCCCGATACTTCAACAATAGCTTGATCTCTATTCTTTATTTCATCTAAAGGAGAATCCAAGAGAAATGATGACAGATAAAATTCTTCAAGTTCAAATAGGAGTCGTAAAACCCAACTCAAATGTTGTCTTCAGAAGTGAAAATTTCTGCATTCACCAACTAGAAGGTAAAATGTCCATGAATGTGTGAGATTCGATAAACCCTTCCAAAAATTTTTAGATGATAAAGCTATTGGTCGCTACACATTTGTAGCAATCAATAATCGTAAAGGGATCATCTGTATATGGTAAAGAGAGTCTGTTTTTCACTCCACCAAAATATGTACAAACATCAACATCCTGGTGATATTATTATATATCCACCATCATCCTACTTTATGCATAGTTGGCATTACTGCACGTAATAGGTAGCAGCTCCTTCCCTTCCCATATACGCTAATGGAATAAGCACTTTTTATATTCCTCGGACATAGAAGGAGAAGTCGGTTCACGCCTCAAGGTCAAGGTTTGGAGAAGTATTGCGTGGGAGGCCAAATTTTGGGGGTTTACCTCCTTTTGCAGAGGCACTGCATTGGGAGGCTTGTGTTGCTGAGAGTGTGGGTACTTTTTTTTGCCATTCAGTTAGGATGGGAAGCTCGATTTAGTGCATTCTGTAAGTGTTCTTTCCAAGTCCGTTGCTCCTCTGGCAAAACCCTGATAGGATGAGGTTTGATCCAATCAATGATCATCGCAGGAAAGCTTACATGTGCACTTACCTGCAAGTTACGCTCCTCCTAGAAATGCTTTTATTTTGGTGATCAGTTGCTGATAATGCTACTTCGATTATATTGGCAAGTAGAGGAGAAGCAGAATCTAACTAGCTGGTCAGTGATGTGTACGAAGTCAGGAGAATCTGTGGAACATTTTCTCTGTTGAAGTGACGTGGCAGACACTTTATGAAGCCTCCTTATTACATGTTCAAGGCAGAGGATCATGCCAAGGTCTGTCCAAGAGATTCTGCGCATGATGGTATGACTCGCTTTGTTGCGTCTTTTGTGGCCTACTTGGAATGATACCTGGCATGCTTTTGATTAGGTGAGTTACCACTTACCACTGCAATACCTTCCTGGTTAAGGATAATCTCCACATACTATGACCTACCTAAAGCAGCTCGGCACAATAAAACTAATCCACTTCCTAGGAATTCAGCTAAGCAGAGAACGTTGGGTGTGCATGTCTACCAGCAGACAACACTTCGAAGTGTAGAAGCAACCTAAACGACACACCATGAAGCGTGGAGTGGGGGGTTGGGGGGCAGTCCTTAATCCCCTCTTCTGGAGGACATGCAGATCGATAAGAAGACACCACCTTATTTGAGAGGCGTTGGCTTTTATTCCGTCTTTCATCCTTTCTCCTTATTTTTTGTTAGGGCTGGGGATGGGGGACCTTATTTGTGACATGAATAATCGCTCTTCCTGTCATAATGCTTTAGCGGCCAAAACCACAATGACATGGCCTCCTACAGCTTTATCAAAAAAATTTCCACTTGGTATCAAGAGGTGACTGTATAAGTTTCTGTGACAGATAACCCAGAAACTGAGAGCAGCCTGTTGTAATGACTAACGATATTTTCGTAACATAATACATGCATAGTGTCAGTTTTGTTCTAGATCTTAGTTTCAGACTTGCCCCAGCGCCATAAACTTCCTATTAACGCATCCGTAAGGACCTCTTTGGGAGCTTCTTTCAAGCTAGGATGGGAACTCGCTTCCAACGGCAGAAGAAAAACGAAAACGACACATTTTAGATTTGCCACTAGGATTTCCACGTTATTCAGCTAAAGACATAAGACACTACTTTAAACAGTATAAAGCCCCAATACTTTAGTAAACGGATGAGACAAGTTTTAATAGAATAAAAAGTTTGAGCTTCTACCTCAATTTCGCAATAAGAAGAAAAGCATATTAAAATAAATTTCTAAGAATCCTAAACTTTAGTAACGTAAATGTATTTATCCCAAGAAGCCGATTTAAAAGCAAGGCAAATGAATATATGAATATCTGGTCGAAAAATAATCCATTTGCTTCACGCTATATACATCATATTATGTCCCGAAATCATTATTTTCCAAGGTTCAGTTCATTCACCTTCCTTCCGCTCCAGCCCACCCCACCCTCACGCACAGAGACATACGCCTCGTTCCACCCACAAAAAAAGAAAAATGAAGTAAATAAATGATGCTCCTCTTTCCTTTACGCCATAAAAAGGAGAAATAGTAACTAACTTGCCTTGCAGTTCTAATGTAGTTATTCTTCTGGTCAGCTCATTGGAGTTGCTTCTATTTTGTTCAATTTTTTTCTCTTGTCTACTCCTAGTGTACATAGCTTTTACCCTTGAGACGACGTTTACACAAACTGAACAATGTAATAATAAAGTAACTTTGTGGATTGCAATTATGTTGAAGTTGACTAGACAGATTTGAACATAGTTGCACAAAGCCAAGCTGGGAACAGGAGCAGGGCATGACAGGAGTTAGGAAGTCCGTTCAATTATAAATCATGAAACGTCCCAAAAAACTATGGACATGAGCTATTGTCATGGCCTAGTAGTTAGAATCTAGGGGACTATTGACACTATTATGCAGATATGGGTTCTGTCATCTCTCCCCAGTAGTGTTAGACTTAAAGCGGAAAGTTCCCAAGCATTCTTATCATCCTACAACCTATCAAAATAGACGGGAGACCTTTAAAACCAATTGTTCAGGGAGCCGAGATTAACAGATTTTGCTGAACCTCGAATCTTTAAGTGATGTTTAATTGACCTACCTCAGGTTAATTCTCTACGTGATCTTTCTGCTTCTCTCTGGCTTCTTGTCAAATCATACTAAACAAGCAATTACCTTATCTGTCTTTCCAGCCAGAATAACCTTTCTAAACTTTATCAGGCCACAGAATCCCCTTGAACAACTTTTCTCCTAAAAAAACTGAAGTTACACAAGCATCTGCATCCTGTTTACATGCTACTCTGCACGACAGTAGAAACTGCCATCCACTCATGCTTTTTCTAGTATTAAAACTCTCAAACCCCTGACATATTGTTTAGTCACTTCTTCTTCTTCTTCTTCTATCATGAAGCATCATGGTGACGCGCCCTGCTTTGCCTTCTTTTATTTTCTTGCTTCCCTTTCAGAAGTAAGCCTTTTAGCCATCCTATTTATTCCCTGGTTGTTGCTCGGTAAATTCTATGGTCTACTTGGTCAAAAGCGAATTAAAAAACCCTCCATATCAGAACTGAATAATGTGATTAAGCATTTGCTGCAATGTTTACTTTAGCTTCTCGCGTCCCCTATCTTCTACTCCTTTTTAACAGCTCAACAACCGAGTGACCCGTTCCATTTTTCCATTTTATATACATCTTTATTCGCCCCCTTTCTTTTGGCTTTTTTAGTCCTCCTTTCACATGATAATTGTGAAATTTAATGATTAGAAAATTATTTTTCTCCGTATAATTAATTTTTTGGGCATATATGGTTTATGCATTCTTTATAAAATTGCAAGCTATGCGATTGCACATCATACATGTAGTTATGATTTCTTAAACATTTTTGAATATATACTAACAGTCTTACGCCCCTCAGGCTGGCACCCTGCACCTCAATCCTTGGACTTCAATGCCTTACGACTTAGCTCCCTCAGCTCATGGAGCCTTCAATTTCTCACCCAAGCTCCCAATCCTCTTAATTCTCAGAAGCTTTCAGTGCACCATTTTCTTAATCAAGAAACTTTAGGCAAACGAATTCCAACCCAATTAAATATCATCAAGGCTATACAAAACCTTAAACTGCAAGTCATAACCAAAGCCCTACAATAAATCACTTGTATGCATCAGAATCCCAAGAAGCTTTCCTAGAGCAGCTTGTAACATAGCTAGTACGAGAATGACACGTGCCCTTATCCTAAATATAACACACAGTCAATCGACAGAATGCATGGGCATCCCAGCTACCTTCAAAAAAGTTCACTATATAACAATACAGAGTGGGAACACAATAAATAAACTTTTCGGCCAACTATTTGCATTTGACTGTACTTTTAGAGAAAACAAAGGAGTAACCTTCTAGAGCAGTACGACTGTTTTATTATATACTATTATTTCCTTTTTCTCTGTAACTATAGCTAGTGTGAGGCATGTCAAATCGTCCTCATGGCAGTACAATATGGATATTTGTTTAGGTTTTCCTCCTCTGTTTTCCTGCTTCTTTGTTGTTTTTGGGGGGCTCAGGGGCAAAAGGGGGGACGGGGGTTTTCTAATACAGTTACTGTGTTAAAACCTATTCCTGGCGACATTTCACCAAGTGAACCACTGGTATATCTTTAACAGACTCTAAAAAGTGGGAAAAAGAGAAGTCAATAACATCTTAGAAGGTTCTCATCATTGATTTGTTTGATAAGAAGTTATTGTATATGCTATTCACTAAAAAAAGGAACTAAGAAATGGAAGTTGAGAAACAGTCAGGAAAGCATGGCCACCGAGAGAAACTTAGATAAGATCACTGACCTTGCATATCGGGCGGTGCGGGTCCCGAAGATTGACAAGTAAATTGTCACTTTTCAGATCGAAATGTACTATATTCTTTCCGTGCAAATACTCCATTCCAAATGCCACGTCCATAGCAATTATGAGACGCTTACGTTTATCTAGATTCCTGATATAGGTGGCTGGGTGTCAATTTTTTCGAAAGGACATGCTTCCATAATCAAGAAGATGTAAAAATAACAAACAATATAAATTGTGTAAAAGTACCAGGAAAGAAGCATTACCTCTCATTCTTTTGTAGAGCAGTTCTCAGAGAGCCGTTAACCATGTACTCCGTTACGGTTGCTATTGTACCGCCCGGACCATCAAGCACAACGCCATAGAAAGCCACCACATTTGGATGGTGCAAGTCAGCAAGCTTGATAGCCTCATTCCAGAAATCATCTCTCTATTGGAACGTAAAGAATAAGCAAACAAGAATTCAAGAGAAGTGATGGAGCTTATAAGTTAGAGAAAAGACGCTAACCATCCGTTCTTGTTCCGAAGGTTTTCCAGCAAAACACCTGTCGTTGATTCTTTTGATTGCAACATCAGAACCCCTCCATTTCCCATGGTAAACAGTGCCAAATGTGCCAGATCCCAATTCTCGAAGCTCTTCAAGGTCACTGTTATTTATAATCTGCACACACTCAAGTCGAGAGGCAAGGATTGAAGAGATCAAATAGTAAAATAAGTGGTAAAACATGATATTCAAACAAAAGTAAATGTTCAACCTGTAAACGACCAATGCCATCTGATACATGGAAACCAGGATGTGCCTTTTCTGTTTTGGTACTAATGTCCTGAACACAAGACAGTTGGATTAGTAGGTACAACTACGGAATGCAATGTAAGATATGAGACAAGATACAACACACAACGAGTTGCGACTTACAACCTCAAACTTATCAGAATGCTGCGTTCCAACCTCACTGCCTTTACGACTGCCTTCAGAATAAGATCCAATGACCCCATATGCAGTTAAATCGGGATTAGAGGGCATGGACGACTGAAGAACAGAAGCAGCTACACCCTCTGCAACAGCCTGGAGTTCTTGCTTGATCTGTTCCTCCTCTGAGCCTTTTAACAGTGAGTGAAGTAGAAATTAATGAATAACACGCCATAAGCACAAGGAATCGAGAAGGAGGTTAATTCAAAAATAGAATAACCAGTAAAATAAAAAGAGGTTGCTGACCTTTATTGGACTGGACTTGCTCCAGGCCTGCATTCATGTCCATGTTAGCAACCGGCTGATAAACTCCATCCTCTAATCGCATTTCTATAGTCAAACTGCTACTAGCAGTTGATTCCCCGCTGGTGGTAACGTGATTGTCGCCAAAAGGATCCCTAGTACCAAAGGTGTCCTTTTTCGTTAGAATTTTGTTTGGCCTAGGCGGTGGGAAATGAGCATCATGGTGCATATTCCAAGGATCCTGGTTACTGAAAAGTGAATTCGAGCTATCTTGTAATTCTCCAATCATGTTACAAGGAGATAAAGAAGATGGAATATTGCCATTGGCCGGAACCGCTTCAACATCTTTGGCAACCATGTTTGGCTGTAATCCTGAAAGGTTATCCTTCCATTCACCAATTGGTGGAATTTTGCCGGCTATGTGTGCAGAATCAACAGCAGAAAAGGCAGATTCGGCACAAGAAATCTCAGTGGGGCCAAAATGATCAATTGCAAGCTTCGACTGGAGATAATTAGGATTACCTAGAAAAGAAGGTTGTGCCACTTCATAGGACTCCACTAGCCGATTATGCAAGTAAGGAACCTCATTTGACGAACAAGGCGGCATTTCGTCTTGTTTGACGTAATTGGCAGTGGCAAAGGTAGGATCAAGATACAGCTCCCTCCCGGAAATTTGCTGTGGTCTCATTTCCAAGATGCCTTCCTTTCTGGGATTATCAATAGGCAATCTACTCTGACTAATTTCAGTAAGAACATCCGGGGCATGTAATTGGAGGTTTTCCATTCTCCCATCAATATGTCTCAGATGGTCATATGTAAAGCAAGATTCTAAAATATCTTCTTTCTGAATGACGCCCTGTAGTTTACCAGAATAGTCTTTTGTAGATTCATGAACCAAGTGGTCTGAAGTTTGAGGAGGCAAGCCTCCAACAAGAGAAGTATCACTATAAGCAGGTTTTGGATACGCCTCTTGCTTGAGCTGATATTCAGGTGGCACTAAAATTGGCTGGACAGCATTTTCTTGGGGCAACTGAGGAATGACCCCCGTGAATCCATAAGTACACTGTAAGCCACCTGGTAAACCTACCACAGCATGGGGAACTTTAAGATGTTCATGATTGACTGCTCTTTGGAGAATGGTAGCATCATTTTTGTACAGTCCCTCTATGTTTTGTGAGATCCCAAAACCCTCTAATTGCGGTTTCTCAGCGTCATGATTTAATTGACCTAAGACTCTCTGTTGCATCCGAGCTCCTCCTTTCTCAACAATGCCGTCCAGCAAGGGTCCAGTTACAACAGCCCTGTTCATTGGACGGCCTCTTATATTATTCTCCGCTTGAAGACTTTGGTACACTGAGTTCAAGTCTGGTATGGTGGTTGCAAGGCTCTCTTTTGGGTCCTGTGCAGTTGTATCTGAATGTGCATGAGGTAATGCTTTCTGACACATGTAACACTCCTCAAATCGGATACTTCTCTCGGGGAATGTTACCGGTTGATGAGGCACCTCAGAGAAGGCCATTTGCACTGGCTGTGAAGCTTGATTCCAGCCAAATCGTCCATCAACCGCAGCATGAAGAACTTGAGGATACACATTGTAGTTTTGGTCAGCAGGAAGCTCGACACCCCTGTGTCCCAAAGTGCTTTCAGCTGGATAATGTTCCAACCTAACTTGCTGGGGTTGAACCAGTGGAAGTGCAGGATTTGGACTGATGCTTACGTGAGACGAAGGAGCCACTGTCATATGGACTGCAGGAATAAACTGATGAGATGCAACACTGGCAACATTATCATGAGCCTGTGGTCGAGTGAACATGGGCCCAACAGTCCCCACCAGCTGAGACGGGTAGCCCATCTGGGGAGGAAGCTGTACATAGTCTGCTCGTTTCAGAATTTCCTGCTGAGGGTCCGTATAAGCCTGCATGTAATGTGAATGAAGTGGAAATGTCACCCCAGGTTGCTGCAAATCAAAACCAATCTGCTGCTGCTGCTGTAAAGTAAGAGGCATGGACCTCTCAAACTCATGCATTGGAGGAGGACCAGGCCTTACCACTGGCATACCCATCGGAGCACCAGAAGCATCAACATACATTCCCAGGGTGGGACTTGGAGACACCACCAACAGAGCATTTTCTTGAGAGGTAGTGGAATTATCCTTGGGTGATAAAAGGCCATTAGATGGTACTCCGGTAAAGTCACCTTGACCATGGCCTATGCTATCAACAGTGTCGGTCCCACTCAAATCCGAGTTCTGGGTCGAAGCAGCACTGGCTATGCTCTCTTTCCTCAATATACCACCACTAACACCATCCCCAACCCCGTTCACTGCCTCGACATACTTCTGCCCACCATCCTGCAAATCCCCAAGCTGCACCACACCAGCAGAATCAAGCTCGGAGGCCGAAAACAAGAACACCCTCAACTTAGCAGACCCGTCCGACGACCTCTCAACGAACTTCTCATACTCATCCATCATGTTATCCAAATCATCTTTACAAGAAACAGATACGAGCGCATCAAGATCCTCGTCAGGCAACTGATACTTAACAACCACATTTTGCCCATAAGTATCCCCCATCTTCTGCACAAACTCACTAAACCCCACATCCCTCCTAAAACTAATTATCCTAGTCTGCCCACCAACGTATCTCAACGCCCCATCACTCGGCCTGGGCAATATCTTCCCCCCATAACTACACAGAAACTTAACCTTCTTACCTGATACTGAATCATCCCTGCCCTCATCAGTAGCTAAATCAGACGCATTCCCATTGGACCGCGCCCCAATACTTAGGCTATACCCAGTTGTCGCATTAACATTAACAGGAGCGGCATTAACATTAACAGAAGCCCCAACGACCGATGTGGGAATGCCGGGCACCCAACTAGTGATACCAGGCATCATGCTCCCGTACCCTAAACCTACATAACCGGCATCCGATACCGTTGCAGGGTAATAAACCGGGCTGCCTGTGCTCCTACCCCCCGAGCTCATAACGGGCGCAATGCGCGAGTCATCAGCCACTGATCGAGCTACATTCAATGGCCTTAGAGTAGGTAAAGCGTTCTGATCAAAAGCCATGTGTCTGAATGACAGCAAACAAGCTTGATTCCTACAGTCGAATCAATCTATAGCGACAAAAAGCTAGGGTTTCATTACTTTCAGGTGTTTTACAACATTGAGACAGTGTTCAAGCTTGTAAGTAGCATAAAAATGAAATTCCAACGGAACCCAGTTCGCCAAACTGATAGACAGCGACGAAGAAAGAGTGTTTGCTTGATCACAGCCGAATCAATCTATAGCGACGAAAAACGCTAGGGTTTCGTTGCTTTCTGGTGCTTTGCAACACTGAGACAGTGTTCAAGCAAGCAACCACCGTAACTTCGAAGGCTAACAAAAACCCAGATCGACAAATTGATGGAATGGTGATGTTCAGAGAGAGAGAGAGAGAGATAGACGTGGGTGATGGTTGTGACAAACCTGGAATCGCCGCTAGTAAAAAGGTGAACGCTTCTCTTTCCCTACCCCTCCGTCCTTCTTCATTTGCTATGTATCATGCTACTTGTACTGAAAATTAAGAGCCAAAATTATGTACAGGGAAGAATTTGTTAGCTGGTTTTTCTTAGCTGCGAAGGAGATGTGGAGATGGAGGTGGGCGGGAAGGGTGGGGAGAGGGCACGTGGAAGGGTACATGCAGTGAGTCAAATTGGTGTGTGCTTTTGGGAGAAAGATGACAAGAGGGGAGATGGTGTGTCAGCTAATTGGCGACTATGTCACAATTCTATGTAGCCAAATATTCATTCCCAACATTTTTTTTAGTTAATCTAGAGAATTTATATTATAATAATAATAATAATACTTCGATTATAAGAGTAGCGAAGTTACTTTTTGAAGATAGCAGTTACAAGTTTGTTATAACCGGCTCGAACAAAGTATAGAATTATAGTAATTATAATAGATAATTATAATAGATAATCACAAAAGTCAACGAACAAGATAACCTCCCGCATGAGATTATGAGTATTGTACAAAATCTGACGTGTTGATTACATCTGTTCTTTGCTTTGCTCCCTTAGTTCTGCACTAATTTCAAAAGTCTAGGCGGAAAGAGAAATATGAGATGCTCTAGATTTTAAAGGAATTTGGTATTGGTATTAATGAGGATGGTTAATAGAAAATCACATGTAGTCGGTGAAAAGAAATAGTATACATTATTCGGTGAATCTGATTTGAAATTGCACTGATTTTTTAAAGAATTCATACTTGTCAGTATTGAGATAATTAAAGCATAAAGAAAAGAAAATGGCAGCGAAGGGGAAGGGAAATGGAAAGGGGAGAAGTGGAATTCATTTCCTTCCCCTTTCCCTCAAGCGGTATTTCATCTTCCCGTGAAAGTGTTTCATGAATTTTTATTTTAAGAAGATCAAACTAGAATTAACGTTGATGTGCATAAGAAAAAGTCTCCGCAAAGAGGTAAGTTACAAAAGATACTTACGTTCGAATTGTTAATTAAATGGAAGCCCGTTCATAATATGAATATCGAATTTTACAAGTTGGTGAAGCTTACTATAAAGGGAAAATGATTTTATGACAGAAAGGGGTATTTTATGTCCAAGTCTCAACCACCAGGAACAAAATTCCTATTTTTTGTACGTGGCTGGTGTACCTTTCTATGAATAGAATGAAAAGTGATGAATCATAAAGTCTTGCGTATGGGTCAAAGATTGGTAAGTCTTAAGTTTTAAGATTTCTAATAGACAATTCATGGTCCAAGGTAAGTAGTCTTTAAAAAAGATATTCAAAAGATAAATTATCTTCCACAATCTGATAATTTATTGGTGGCATGCTCTTTGATAATTAAAAAATTGTTTTTGCTTTGACAATAAAAATTATCATCGACAAAAGATAATGTGATGGAACCTATTGTCTTTGGCATTATTGATGCCGATTCGTATTGCCTGTGATTTAGTAAAGTCGAAACTAAGCATATGGTAGTGTTCTCATCCATATTTGATATTTTTATCATTTTGCCATTGCAATCTGAACTTTACAATCCTCTCGCTATCACGTCAACATGTCTCACTTGTTAACAAATTTAACAATTCCACCAATTCCTAAAATTTTGTTAAAGGGCGCACACACAAACACCCCCTCTCTCTCTCTCTCTCTCTCTCTCTCTCTCTCCCCCCCCCCCCATTATAAATTAATGTAAATACCTCTAACCTAAATCTTTCTTATTTTTTAAACAAGCCTCATTTTTCCTCGAACAAACATATGTCTCCCTCCTATCATTTCTCATAAAAATATTTTTCTTTATCATTTTATTTTTATTATTTTTATATCGTTTTATTCTCTTCCGAGTGGCCTTTATTAATGCAAACATCAATAGGGGCTACTATTACTATTACTACTATTGTCACTATTATTGCCATCATTATTATTATCTTTTAGGAAATATTATTTCTACCATTTTATATGCTATTTCACTCATCATATGTTGATAAACGGCTAAGATTTATTACTAACATTCATTTGTAACTACTAAAAGTTACAAGTACACATTTTTTCAATGAGTGGTTTGATAATTGTTACTCACCCGTGCAACATATCGAGTTAAAACTAACTGTTCATCATCAGTACAGTTAGATTATACTCAAAGTTTTCAAAGAGTAAATATAAAATAAAATCTAGCAACATTTTTATACTTAATGTGAGAGTGCGCAATTAAGATTGGCAAGAGAGGGGACACGATCTCGGTCGACTCTCAAGTTGATTCAAGAATACCCTTTATCGTACAAAACAAGAAACATAAAGAGTGTATATGTTGTGAAACTAAATAAGAAATTTGTGCAATTTTCTACCGAAAACATAAAATCGAACACATACTTAAAATCATACTTAGTTTGTGAAGGTAGAAAAATGAAAACTTGAATACTTAGAAGGGTGCATGTTTACTGTTTTTGTTTTTTGTTTTTGCAATGATGGCGAAAAATTTTTTTTTTTGTACTGTTATCATTTTCTATTTTCATCTCGAATACAATTACCTAAATAGTGTCAAAAAACTGAAAACACCTTTGAGGTATTTTTAATTTTTTCCGATCAAAATTAACCCAAATCTCAGGAATTTTTTTTTGGTGAAAATGATAAAAATACACCAACATATTTTCTTACCGGAAATAAAAATCATTTTCATATAAAAAATAAATGCACAAAACAAAAACAATAAACATACAATCCCTAAATATCATGCATAGTTTGTAGAGGGAGAAAATCAAGGATTTGAAATTCGAACACCCATGGGCAAAGGTGGACTAGTTGACTACCAAATGGGGCCAATGTTTGTCTGGTTGGTAGGGCTCTTCGCAATTAGCTACTGATTATGTGACAGCTTACACCTTTATCTTATCTTGTCTTGCACTTTAATGTTGGACACACCTCATAAGCCAACTAATATAATGTGATGTGATAAAGCCCGATAGGGTTTTAAGATTCTATAGCCAGATGTTGGCTTTATTTGTATCGGTACTTTCATGGCCCTAAGGCCAAGGACCTCTTTTTGCTTTATTTACGCAATTCTCTTATTTTAACTCAGTAAGAGTAAGTACCCTGTGCACGTGTGTAGAATAAGGTCCGTTTTGCCAAGACACACAGGCACGGTGTGGATCCACTTTATCTTAATATTTTTTGATTGAAAGTAGAAATATCTAATTTGACTTTTTGAGAACCACATACATGCTTTTCCAGAGCCTTCCTAATACCACCGGTTGGATAATTGATTGACTAAATTAGTTCCTTAATTACAAAATTGATTTCTTTGTTACCGACATTGTTAATTCCCTTTCTTTCTTGATACACTCTCCTGGTGATGTATAAAGGCCTCTCTGTCTTGTAACCGTTCTACACATCAAGCAATACTGTTATCTCCTTTTTTTTCCCCTTTAAATAACTTGATATTAAGAATCTAATGTAGAACCCTATCTTTGTAGGCTTATTTTATCAAAAAAAAATTGCTAAGTAGTTATTGGACTTTACTTTTACATAGGCTTTTAGTACTATTGGTTATGCTTGATAATAATACTAGACTTATTTAATTAATTAAGTCCAGTCCAGTGAAAAGTCCAGTTGGCAGCCCAGTGCAGTTAGTCCAGTCTGAGTGGTTGAGTCCAACTAATCACTTGATTGCTCTGTTTTAGCGCAAATAAGAGTCTAGATAAGATATGAAGTTAATGGTTTGATTTGGATTAGATTTGGGAGTGGATTATGAGATTTGACATCTTATATGTGATACATGTGCATAAATCAAAATTAGAGTGTTTATCCCTTGGAATTTGGGTTAAAACCATGCCAGATAAAGGGATAAAATTGGGCGCCTTTTGAACAAACTGACCGTCAAGGATTTTACCCCTGTATAACCGGCCTGTAAAGGGGCAATTTGGACCTTTCACTTTTTTTGGTTGTTATCTATCATAAAAGAAAAATTTATATATAGAGAGAGAGAGAGGCTACAAAAAATTTATGAGGGAGAAAGGTCATTTCATTTGCATCGTGGAGCATTTCTAGCCCTATGTCTTTTAGACTTTTACAGTTAGATTAAACCCCCTCCCATGACTGGATTTCGATCTAAAAATGGAGAAACATAAAAATAGAATTGGATATAGTTATGAAGAGAGTGGAAGTCCAGTGGCACTAGGACTCGGTTAGGTTTAGACTTCTTATGTTGTTAGAATATCAGACTAACCAGAACTGTTGGTTAAAAAAAGTTATAAACATAATCAACTAGAAGGAGTTGAGTTCATTTACGTCGGCTAAGAAATATAAACCACATACACATGTTTTCGTTCTCATGTTGGTTTGAGTACGAACTTTTCATATGTTCAAATTAAATACAAGACATTATATCTAGTGGATCTGAACCTAACAAGAGTGGGTGAACTATGGATGTGTGGGGGCTAAGGCCGGTTTTGCCAAAACCCACACGCACACGCAGCCAACCCCACACGGGCTGGGCGTGGCAGCAATGTGGTTCCATTTAATATTTGCTCTAATTTCTCTATTCAAAAAATTTTGACTTTTGGTGAATCAAATCATGCTTGTTCTAGAGTTGGCCTAGTTAGTTGTACCACTTATTAGAAAATTAATTGATTAGATTACTTTATAAAATACAAATTTTAAATTTTTTAATTACCGACCGTTGAATCTCTTTTTTACTTTATACCTTCTCCCTCGACTATTTAAAAGCTTCTCTACTTATTAGTTTTCTATGTACCGAGCAAT
The DNA here is from genome assembly GCA_033070095.1 of Escallonia herrerae. Lineage (NCBI taxonomy): Eukaryota > Viridiplantae > Streptophyta > Magnoliopsida > Escalloniales > Escalloniaceae > Escallonia > Escallonia herrerae. Next base: position 65,082 of record JAVXUP010002968.1, on the reverse strand, counting down.
ACACATCTCTTACTTTTGCCTCTGTATATTCTCTCATACCAAGCATCTTCTAGGTGAGTTTAAGGCTTTGCTTGACTCTTGAACAAAAAAAAAAGAGAGAGAGAGAGAGTTTAAGGCTTTGCGCGTCGGTGCAAATGATGCAAAGCTGCTGCTGTTGTATCCTGGAGGATGATCGCCTGCAAGCCCGTCTACGCCAACTGTTGGGGAGAAATCCTTTTTGGATAAAGAACACAGTTCTGTGCTGTGGCCTTCAAATTTTTTTTGGTCCCTTTTCTTTTCTTTGTTTCTCATTTTAAAATTTTGTTTGAACCAGTTGAACACAACCTAATTTTCCAACAGCTCACTTATTATTATATATGATATGATGATGATATGATGATTCAGATGTACAAATGGAAGAATCATTCATTGCCGCATATATGGTGTCTAAGTGGTCAAATACTACTCAGGAAAATTAGTACAAGTGATGTGCCACTCATAATTAACAAGCACTCAATATTTTTTATGCAGACAAATTGGGAACCTGTGCTCCGAAAAGCTATACAAGTGATCTTGTTTCACTATTCTTTTAAATTGAATTTTTTTTATGGCTCATAAGAACCACAATTAGTCGAGGAACGACAGTGTAGATGCATGGTTCAAGCATTCGAATAAGGATAAATTTTTGCCATGATCCTGGTTGTAGAAAAATCATTACAACTCCTTAGTAACGATTGTTAAATATAGTTAGTAACGTTTCTACACCACCTTCAGCGACATTTCTTAACAAAACTTTTTTACGTCACAAAACAAAGGCATTATTAACAATTTATGACTAATTAAGTGTAGTTGTACAGAGAATTGTAGCTTCTTTATACAAGTCGAGTAACAGTCAAAATTTTTCCTTCAACTAACTAACGTAGGCATGAACCCCCATCTATGCCAACGTAGGTGCCTACTATTAGGTGTGAGCACCAACCCGTCCAACTGGTCTGACCTGTCAAACCGGTCAAATCGATGTGATCTAATTCGATCCGAACCGTCCAAAATTTTAACGACTCGGTTTTATATTTCTTAAACCAATCTTGATTCGGTTCGGTTCACGGTTCGTATTTTTTAAACCGACTACAAATTGAATGAAACTAACCTATGATATACAAATTTATTTTTAATGATATTCATTGATAATTTTTACATACATGATACTTAGCAAATCTAAGTAAACAAAATCTTGAAAGTTAAAGGAAAAGAAATCAGTGAAAATAGTTATGATACAAAAGTCCAGTGATCAATATGTCTTCTATATTTATGGACTCTTTCTCGTACATCAATGACCAAGGCACAACAGTGTTTTTATTGTAACATATGACTTGAACAAATCTTAAATTTTATGTTAATACGAGTACCTGGGTATTGAATCTAATCAGGTTATGTGCAATTTTAAAAAACTATAACTTCAATTTCGAATAATAACATTTAGATGCAATAGTAGGTGGTGCAGAGGGACAACGTTTTAAATAGGCATAAACCTACTCAAACCGAACTGTTTAAATCGAGTAAATCAAACCGTCCAAACCGAACTGTTTAAATCGAGTAAATCAAACCGTCCAAACCGATGATGTATTGTTCGGTTCAGTTCGGTTCAGTTCGGTTCAAGATGTTTTAAACCGAGGAGTAACAATTTGATTTGCAGTTTGACCTCCAAAGTGAACCAAAGCGAACAGTACTCACCTCAACTTACTATGATGGCAAGTTTGAGCGTGAAGACGTACTGTTCAAGCGCTAATAACAGCTCTTTCTTTTAAAACAGTTGCAGAAACATAACAGGGTTGGACTTTTGGCACCGAGTACAAAGGATAAAGAGGAAAATCCTGAAGTTTTATGGTTTGAAGATTGTTTTTAAAGGATTTATTGGTACTTTTCTTTTTACTTTTTATTGTCGCACATATTTACCTGCTTGTGGTGTGGCTTGTTATTTGTATGTATGACTACACTAAATAGCATTTTATGTTAAACAGTTGGCATTTTTAACAACTCAAAATGGTTACTTTTTTTTTGTTTTTTCATTACTCACCTCTACAATTATCTAAGCAACAAAAACACTTTGTCCAAAGGACAAACAAAAACACTCGTCCAAAGGAAAAACAAAGATGGTTGCAGGTAAATGGTTTTTTAATTAGTAAAAATCTTGACTGCTACCTGAGTTGTAGGAATAAATTTATAAACTCTTATATAGTGACAATTGATGGTTATTCAATATTGTTAGTGGCATTTGTACATTGATTCGGGAAAAATATTATTAAGAATTGTCGCTGAAAATATTAACAGAAATGTCAATAATTATATTTAACGACCATTAATTAACGCTATACAAAGAGTTGTATCTATTTTTCTACTGAGACAATAATAAAATTTGTCCTTCCAGTTATAATTCACCGTAACAAGGAACAAAAAGTTTAAAAGATTGCAGTGGCTAAAGCCACAAAATGGAAGGGCATAAGAGACAAAATAACAATTACTTGAGATGCAGACAAAAATATTAGGACGTGAAAATAGACATTTTAAATAAAAATCCTAAGATAATACCAGTTTTGAAATGAATGTAGCACCTAGTTTCTAAAATACTTATGCCTTTTTAAATAAAAATAGACATTTTAAATGATTATTGTCAAAATAATGTCAGTTTTGAAATGAATGTAGCACCTAGTTTCTAAAATATTTATGCTTTTTTTTAATATGAATATATAGGATTAACAAAAGGATTACTAGTATTATCGATTAGCAAAAGTTTTTAAAAGCAATACACCGACAAGAATGAGATGAAAAATAGTTCATCTAATTACTTTTTGTATTATCTTTCAATTAAAGAAATTTTTTTGCGTTTTCCTTATTTAACTTTAGGTTTTAAACCAGGTATAATCTCCAAAATTGTGTCTTCAACTTTACCCCTAGTACAGTTTTAGTACCCAATTTTAAAAGTACGCCTAAAAAGTACCTAAGTTTAAAAAAAATGGTCCAAATCAGTCTTTCTGTTAACGGATTACAGATACCGTTATAAACTCCAAAGGGTCTGTCGTCATGAGAAATGACATAAAACCCACGTGGGCCCTTTCTTTTTTTCTCTCACTCACTCTCTCTTTCTTTACTCTATCTCTCTCTCTCTTCACACACACACACACACTTATCTCTCTGTGTGAGAGAGAGAGAGAGAGAGAGAGTAAATGGGCATGTGTGTGTGACACACACACATACACAATTTCAGACAACACACGCACGCGCGTGCACACACAGTATGAAATATTTCTGAAACCAACTGAACCATGGACGCAATATTTGCGCTGCACATCCCATAGACACAATAGCTCATAAATGGGCATTTGTGGTCGCAACTGCCTCAGTGAAATAGGGTTGGCATTCGTATGAATGTGTACCTGCAACAACATTGCCAAGTAAACGGGCACCTAATCCCACATAAACCACAATTATTAGCATCAGAAGTTACATCCATGCATCATTTTTTACAACAGAGCTTTTTGATTATAGGTGGAAATTCTCCCTCGTTACAAAATAGCGGCATGTTCCAGCACCCGATAGCTCTTGCTTCCTTACTCTCCTTAGCCGCAGAGAAGATGTTGACGAGCTATTTGTCACCAACTGAACCACCACCAATTCAAGGTCACAATAGGTTTGTATTATGCAATCTTGTGTCGAAACTCGTTGATGAAGTAATCTTCAAGCTCTCTTCTTTCTGTGCGTCAAGTGTCACAGATATAACCCCATATTTCGTCCATGGATGCCATAGATATAGTCGCGGCTTTGCTGAGGGAGAAGCCGTCGGTGCCGGGGCAGAGGGCAGCGACGGGTTCTGCTGGTCTACGCAATGACCGTGGCTGCTGGTTCGTGGATCTGACCGTGACCGTGGTCTTCTCTTTGCTAACAGTAGAGGTCTCGGATTGTCCTCGCTGTGCCATCACCCTGGCGTTACCCCGGTGACTAGCACAACCTCTAATTTCGTTTAGATACCCATTAATTTGTGGCTCGGGGTATGAAGAGGGATGAGGGGGATGGAGGATGAAGGGTGATGGCGATGTGATTGCTGGTGGGGTATGGAGAGAGAGAGGATGAAAAGGAGATAGAAAAGGGAGGTGGAGGTGGTGGTTCTGGCATTTTACGGTATGAGTGTGTTGGTGGGTTATGATGGGTTGGGTGATGGTATGCATGCTTGTGTGTGTGTGTGTGTGAGAGAGAGAGAGAGAGAGAGAGAGAGAGAGAGAGAGATTTTGTAATGATTAAATTAAGATAGAGAGAAAATTGAACGGTGGTGATTGTGCCATGTGTCTTTAAAATTTGCTTTTCTGTTATTTACACATTTTTCCTTGATTACACATTTTCCCTTGATAAAATTTAATGGCATCCATGGTCCGTTAATGGAGGGATTGATTTAGGCTATTTTTTCAAACTTAGGTACTTCTAAGGTGCGCCTTCAAAATTAGATACTAAAGCTGTATTGGGGTAAAGCTGATGGCACATTTTTAGGATTCGCCTTTTAAACCAAGAACAATAAAATTAATGTTACAAATAATTATTCATGATGAGGACCAAGGTGATAGCATAGTGATGGAGACCTCTTTCTTCTTGAGCAAGAATGTATGTTCGAGTCCCATGCGAATGAGATGCTTGAGGTAAGCGAATGGGAGGCCAACCCTAGTTGTGGGCTGAAAAAAAAAAGGATTAATTATACACGGTAATCAAGAGGTTTATCCGAAAATACACCTGACTCTACCTATCTATTAAAATTAGATTAACCTACAGTACTGCACTTTCTTATTTTTCATTTAATGAAATCTACAAAATTGAGAAAAAAAATGCTAATACCTTCCACAGGAAAATTAAAGTACCCACTTCCACCCACCTTCGCCAGGGGTAGAGGGAATGAGGGGGGGGGGGGGGCACAGGTGGGCCAGTGCCTACCTGCTTCTCGGTGATTTTTCTATTCTATATGGTACATGTTATCCTTAATGAGAAAATGTCCACCTAAAAGTTTCAAAAAAATTTTAAAAAGATATATTTTTAGTCACTTTATATATTAAGCTATATGAAAATTCTAAAAATAGTTTTGTTTTAAAAAGTCTTTTTAGCCATTAAAAATGCTAAACTTAAATAAAAAAAGCTCTACGCTTAAAGTCAACTAAAAAAAATCCCTTATTTTCTATTGTTTTCAAAGTCTCCCTATTCCAAAGCCTGAGAGCCACATAATGGAAAGAGGCACGGAGCACACCGTCTCCTCAGTCCCTCACCGGCCTTTCCCCCTCAATGCCACGATCCACTGCCTCCACCGGCAGGTTCACCTCTGCTGATGGACACAATTGCGTAGACGATAGATTCAATCACGGTAGAATGGTTTGAAGTCGTGATGTATTACTCGAATCATCGATTCATCTATTCCTCCAGCTTTGTCGATTCATCATGGTGTATTTGCAGTGACGCTCTCCTCATATTTTCTTTTCCAAATTATCAATTTCTAGCCTAATTTTCTCCATGACAATCCCTTTAGCCCAAAATCATGAAGAACCCTCTTTTTTCCTCAAATATAAAGCTATTATTCTTCCATTGATTACTAGAATTGCTCCACTGCCTCTATGCAAAGTCACAAACCCTAATCTTCTACTATGAAAGCAAGGTAAGATCTAGACTTCCGGTGTTTATTCTTAGAATTTTTAATTCCTTGAACTTGAATCCTTTCCTTTTTGTTTCAAATAATAATTTGATAATTGAATTTTGGAACTTACAGTCCTAATCGGGAATTGGGGCCGCTAGTGGGATTCTTAATTTCATATTGAGATTTTGAATTTTTATTTTTAGATTGCACTTGCTACTCGTGGGTGGTGAGTGTATAGGTTTCAGATAGAGGTTTTGTTGGGATTTTTTAATTTGGGTTGAGAGATTGACAATTGCTGTCTGTGGTTGCAATTAGAAAGTAAGAATTTGACATTTGGGATAATTTAACACTAAATTTGGAAATTGGGATTTGAGAATTTGGAGCTTTCATGAATAAGTTGAATATACTGTCCACCTAATGAATTAGGAAGTTCGAATTGCCGAATTGGAGTTCTTGTTTCTTGCCCTTTTGGCCCACGTTCATCAGTTTGTTAGGTTTAATTCATTGACAAAAGTATTTTAAGGAAAAAAATTGGCTTTTAAATGTCCACATTGAACTAAGTTTCTGGCTTCGCCACTAACCTTCGCCTTTTGCCTCCCTCTACTTCTACCTTTTGCGGACCTCCCACCTTTGCTTCTTTTGCCTCCTACCTTCGCCTTCTGCCTCCACCCTTTACCTTTTGCCGAACTGCCAAAGGCATAACGCCACAACCTGCTCACCACTACCACATTACGACCACAACCCCACAGCCCCTAAACAACCCACCACCACAACCAATCACCCCACCTTTCACCTTCTGCCTCCCGCTACCTTTACCTTATTCGCTGACCTACCTAGACACAACCCCAACATCACCACATCATGGCTATACCCCTGAGCTGCCTAAATTGCCGACCACCATAACCAATCGCCCCACCCACACCGCCATGAACCAACTCCCCCTTTCCAAACACCATCCTACCCTCATCTCTCTCTCTCTCACAGACACACACACACAGTGGCAACCACCTGGCCATTGCTAATCACATACACACACACACACACATGTGCCCGCACACACAACGTGCCTCGAATCCAAATGGTTAGATATAAAAACCTTCATCTCGCATTGGTTTGAAAGAGGTGTAGGACATTCGAGTAATCTTATCGCATCTTTGTTTGGAGTAGCTTAATATAATGGTATTACGGGACTATAAGTTCTTGTGTGTGATTTGATCAAAGGCTTTAATGGCAAATTGAAGGGAGCCTATTCAATATAGGCATTGGCGAGATTGGATCTGTTAGTGTTTTTTCAAAATATAGTGTCAAAGTTGGTTCATTTTCTTTGTCAAAATGATGAAAGGAAGATGAAGAGGCAAAGAGGGAGGAATCCCACATAGAAGGGAATTGGAAAAGTAAGTGGGTATATAATAAAGAACTCCACTTACTTTAATACTTATGTTGTATGCTAAGGTGTATGCATGTGCACCGAGTATGGTGCGAAGCACCATACGAGGAACGATCGTACGCGCGCGCGCTCTCGTGGCAGTGGGCTGTGAAGCGCAATGTGGCGCTTTGATGGTGCACTTTGCACTTCGCACGTGCGCATCGTCGCGATTAGACGCCTTTAAGTTTTCGTGATGAAAACTAGGCCGTCAGTGTAACGGATCGGGTCGGATCCGACCGTTAGCAGCTGAGTGGTTACACTTGCACTGGTTCGGGTTATGCCCGAACGGTTGCACCTGTTAGGCAGATGGGTGGTTCCAGTTCGGGCCAGACCCACCTGTTGTGAGCTAGTTAGTTACCGGTCCAGATCTGGACCGTTAATCTTAACAGTTTCTAATCTGACGGTCCAGATTGCTTGGGTGCATGAAAAAAGGGTATGACCCTTGATTAGCAACCACTAGTGCTTTAAATAGAGCACAATGGTCCAAAAATATGACCATATAGATGAGCCTCTACTCTCTTCTCCTTTCTGCAGATCTTTTACAATAAGAAATTTCTACAGAATTTCTTAGTTGTAAACCTGTTATCCAGTATTTCATACACTTTTCTGTGGAGTGAATATCGTGTGTGCAAACACTATTCACTAGTGCGCTTCGTTGTATCTTGGAGGGTATTTGCCTGTAACCCGCTGTACACCAATTTTAGGTGGGGGCAAATATAAACTTAAGGAGAGTGTTTTACAACGTGCCTCGAAGCCGATCCTCTTTCAGTCACAAAGCCATCTCATAATCCAACAATCTTAAGTTTATATTTTGCAACAATGGCGTTCGTGACATTGAAAGACATGGGCTCGGATTTCCACTGCTTGGAGCATTTTGATGGTAGGGACTTCGTTCGTTGGCAAAGGAAGATGCACTTTCTACTAGTAACAGTGAAAGTGTACTATGTGATCGTGAATCCAAGACCTCCGGAACCCGGTGAAAATGACGAGGAAAGTGTTGCGAAGACACGTGAAAGATTGAGGTGGGATCAAGATGATGAGATATGTCGAGGACATATTCTGAATGGCATGTCCAACACGCTATTCGATGCCTATCATACTGTCAAGACCGCTAAGGAACTTTGGAACCAATTGGAGCGTCGCTACATCACTGAGGATGCCACCAGTAAAAGGTTCATCGTTTCTAAATTTTTTTATTACAAAATGGTTGATGGTAGGTCGGTTATGGAACAGTTTAATGAGATTAAAAGTATTCTTGATCGTTATTCCCAACACAAGTTAGCCTTGGATGAGTTTATCGTGGTTACATCTATCATTGATAAATTGCCTCCTTCTTGGAAGAATTTTAGGAACAGCCTTAAGCATCGCAAGGAAGACATCAACCTTGACGAGTTGGGTACTCATCTTCGGATTGAGGAAGACTTGCGCAAGGAAGAAAAGTCTAAAACCGAGGGTGTTTCTAAAATCTTGGCCGTGGAAGAAGGAGAATCATCCAAGAAGAACTCCCATGAGAACAAGAAAAGGAAGCTTCAAGGAAATGACGACGACGACAAGGACAAGAAGAAAAACACAAAGGAAAGTGTTTTCACTGTGGCAAACCAGAGCACTATAAGCGTGATTGCCGTGACTTGAAGAAACAAAAAAAGGCAACCGAAAATAATTTAGTTGCGGTAATCAGTGAGGCAAATGTCCTTGAAGATGACGATGCATGGTGGATTGACTCGGGTGCGACAAAGCATGTGTGCAAGGACAAGAGGTTTTTTACAACCTATGAACCGGTAAAGGATGGAAGCCTTCTTTACATGGGAAACTCATCAATTGTGCAAATTATGGGCAAAGGAAATGTCGAGCTCGAGTTTACATTCGGAAAAGTTGTCACCCTTACCAATGTTTGTTATGTGCCCGAAATTAGGAAGAATTTAGTTTCGGGTTGTATGCTTAACAAGTTTGGTTTCAAACTTGTTTTTGAAGCTGATAAGTTTGTACTTTCTAAGGGAGGGATTTTTGTGGGAAAGGGATATCTTTGTGAGGGATTGTTTAAACTTAATATTAATAATAAGAATATTATTTCTGCTTATATTATTGAGTCACAATCTTTTCTTTGGCATAATCGTTTAGGACATGTTAATACTAGAAAAATTAATGACGTGATTAAATTAAATCTTTTGCCTAGTATGCATGTAGATAAAGGATTTTGCAAGATATGTATGCTCACTAAAATCACTAGAGCTCCTTTTTCCAAATGGACAGAGAGAGTCTAAGATTTTAGATTTAATACATAGTGATTTAGGAGATTTTCACTCCTCTCCTTCATTAGGAGGAAACTCATATTATGTGACCTTTATTGATAATTATTCTAGGTATTGCTATGTTTATTTATTGCATAATAAAAGTGATGCCATGCCTAGTTTTGTCACATATAAAAATGAAGTAGAAAATGTTTGTGATGCCAAAATAAAAATACTATGAGCCACCATTTTTTTGAAGAAAATGGCATAGTGCATGAACTCTCTGCACCGTATACACCACAACAGAACGGTGTAGCAGAAAGAAAGAATCGGACATTAGTCAAAATGGTTAATGCCATGCTCTCCAACTCGGGTCTAGGAAAAGGATTTTGGGGGGAAGTTTTATTAACAGCTTGCTACATATTAAATAGAGTTCCAACTAAAGGGAATAACGTTACTCCTTATGAGTTATGGAAGAAAAGGAAGACTAATCTGAATTATTTTAAAGTTTGGGGTTGTAGGGCCGTTGTAAGAGTTCCGGAACCAAAAAGGAAGAAATTGGGGGAAAGAGGCATTGAATGTATTTTCATTGGTTATGCTTTACACAGTAAATCATATAGGTTCATGGTAGTAGAACAAAATGATTATTATTCTAAAAACACTATCATTGAATCTAGAGATGCCATCTTTGATGAAAGTAGGTTCCAATCACTTCCTAAGCAAGTTGAGCAAAAGGAAGGTCAACGTGATGTTGAGGAAAACCATGAAAATGAAGTGGAACCTAGAAGGAGCAAACGAATGAGAATTGCTAAAACCTATGGACCCGATTTCTACATGTATTTGGTATAATGAACTAGGACGGCAATACAAAACTCCATACTGATTGTTTTAAATGTGGAATCTGACCCTAGGACTTATGAAGAGGCCATGAGGTCTCAAGATTCTTCTTTTTGGAAGGAAGCAATAAATGAAGAGATTGATTCAATCATGGGAAATGGAACATGGAAATTGGTGGATTTACCACCTGATTCTAAACATATTGGTTGTAAATGGGCTTCAAGAAAAAGTTAAGGGTTGCTGGATCGATTGAAAATTTTAAGGCAAGGTTAGTGGCTAAGGGTTTTTCCCAAAAGGAAGGTGTTGATTATTTTGACACTTATGCACCAGTTGCAAGGATAGCCACTATTAGGGTGCTTATTGCACTAGCTTCCATCCATAAGCATTCATCAAATGGATGTTAAAACGGCATTCTTAAATGGTGAATTAGATGAGGAGGTAAACATGCAACAACCGGAAGGGTTTGTTGTACGTGGGCAAGAAAATAAAGTTTGTAAGTTGATTAAGTCATTGTATGGACTTAAGCAAGCCCCTAAGCAGTGGCATCAAAAGTTTGATCAAATTGTGATGTCTAATGGTTTTAAAATACATGAATCGGATAAGTGTGTGTATAGTAAGTTCGATGGCGGTAAGGGAGTTATCATTTGCTTATACGTAGATGATATGCTCATTTTTTGTACTGACTTGGAACAAGTCGTAAAGACAAATAAATTCTTATCTAATAAATTTGAAATGAAAGACATGGGTGTTGCTCACGTGATTTTAGGAATTAAAATCATAAGGAATAATGGTTGCATAACCTTGTCACAGTCTCATTATATTGAGAAGGTGTTAAAAAGGTTTGACCATTTGGATAGCACACCAGTTATCCTCCGTTCGATGAGAGTATTAAGTTGTCTCCTACTGATGGTAGAGCTGTGAGACAACTAGAATATGTGAGTGCAATAGGCTGTTTAATGTATGCCATGACTTGTACTAGACCGGATATTGCTTATGCAGTAGGAAAACTTAGTAGATATACTAGTTGTCCTAATAATATGCATTGGAATGCAATATATAGGGTCTTTAAATACCTTAAAAGAACCATGGATTTCGGCATATGTTATAATGGGTATCCTTCTGTTTTGGAAAGATACACAGATGCCAGTTGGATTACGAATCGGGAGGATTATGCTTCCACAAGTGGATGGATTTTCACATTTGGTGGGGGAGCAATATCCTGGGGTTTGAAGAAACAGACTTGCATTACTGATTCTACCATGTCAGCAGAGTTTATTGTTTTAGCTGCAGGGGCAAGGAGGCAGAATGGCTAAGGAATTTGCTTTTAGAGGTTCCTTTATGGCCTAAGCCTATGGCTCCGATATCGATAAGGTGTGATAGTCAATCAACTCTATCACGGGCATATAGCGAAGTGTATAATGGAAAGTCTAGACATATTGGTCTTAGACATAGCTACGTGAGGCAGTTGATTACCGAAGGTGTAATCACATTGGAATATGTGAGGTCATTGGAAAATTTAGCGGATCCGTTAACTAAAGGGCTTCCAAGGGAAATGATTATTAGGACCTCACGAGGGATGGGACTCAAGCCCATGTCAAGGATCACCAATGATGGAAATCTAGACTTAACGCTTGCTAACACCAAGTCTTGAGTTCAACGAGTCAAAAGTATATTATGATGGTGATTGCAAGCATAAATTTTAGTCATCCCAAGGTAATGTGCTTGGTAACCGTAATGAAGAACTAAGGTGAGTATTATACTCTTAATAGATCTATAAAAGGATTATTCTTTGGAGTGTTAGTTACGGTACACTCTTGATAGACCTGACTAGTGAGTGTGAAGTGGAGCCGCTTCTGTCGAGTTTAAAGGGCTTAACTCTAGAGCACTTATGAAAAACAAGATACAAATTACATGGCCATTTATTGTATAAGCAGTTTTCTGGATTTGTGTATGGATAGGAGTTTCATGTGTGATATGTGACCGGCTAGTCAACAAGGATAGGTGGTTCAAAGTTTATCTACTACACTTTTTCAGATTAGTCTTGTTATGTAATCACTAAGTGAAGATTCAAGTCGTAAGACATCTTCATTTATGCATGTACTTCACTGGATAATAAGATCTGGTTTTTTGTTTTGTTTTTATTTTATATTTTGTAAAATGGTGGGGATTGTTAGTGTTTTTTTAAAATATAGTGTCAAAGTTGGTTCATTTTCTTTGTCAAAATGATGAAAGGAAGATGAAGAGGCAAAGATGGAGGAATCCCACATAGAAGAGAATTGGAAAAGTAAGTGGGTATATAATAAAGAACTTCACTTACTTTAATACTTATGTGGTATGGTAAGGTGTATGCATGTGCACCGAGTATGGTGCGAAGCACCATACGAGGAACGATCGCACGCACGCTGCGCTCGCCCGTGGCAGTGGGCTGTGAGGCGCAATGTGGCGCTTTGATGGTGCACTTTGCACTTCGCACATACGCATCGTCGCGATTAGACGCCTTTAAGTTTTCGTGACGAAAGCTAGGCCGTCGGTGCAACGGATCGGGTCGGATCCGACTGTTAGCAGCTGAGTGGTTACACTTGTACTGGTTTGGGTTATGCCTGGACGGTTGCACCTGTTAGGCAGCTGGGTGGTTCCAGTTCGGGCCAGACCCACCTGTTGAGAGCTAGTTAGTTACCAGTCCAGATCTGGACCGTTAATCTTAACGGTTTCTAATCTGACGGTCCAGATTGCTTGGGTGCATGATGAAAGGGTATGACCCTTGATTAGCAACAACTACTAATGCTTTAAATAGAGCACAATGGTCCGAAAATTTGACCATATAGATGAGCCTCTACTCTCTTCTCCTTTCTGCAGATCTTTTACAATAAGAAATTTCTGTAGAATTTCTTAGTTGTAAACCCGTTATCCAGTATTTCATACACTTTTCTATGAAGTGAATATCGTGTGTGCAAACGCTATTCACTAGTGCACTTCGTTGTATCTTGGAGGGTATTTGCCGGTAACCCGCTGCACACCAATTTTAGGTGGGGGCAAATATAAACTTAAGGAGAGCATTTTACAACGTGCCTCGAAGCCGATCCTCTTTCAGTCACAAAGCCATCTCATAATCCAACAGGATCCGTGCAGGACGACACGGTGGAGCTCGAAAATGATAACTTGGGCGTGGAGCTGGTTAGTCTAAGCGCTGGTTTTTGTCGATTTAGGTTAATGTTTTTGTGACGGTGGTGATGGCAATGTGTTTGTGCATGTGTGTGTGATGGGCAGTGTATGTGTGTCGCCGATAGGGGTGCGTGTGTCAATGGCATGCTTTTTGAATCCACCTTTTGGAAGAAAGTCCACAAGTCCAACTAGGGAATATGATAGTAACGAGATCAATGTTTATACGTGTGCGTGTATAATAGAGATATACGCCATGGTGTTTTGGGTGGGGGGGGATAATGTTTAGTGAGGAAAATGATAGCGTCGAAAGTTGTGTGTGTGTGTGTGCGCGCGCGGACTGGCATTGGCGGCGATGGCTGAAGAAGAAGAAGGGGGGGAAAACACATCAACAGCAATTTTGGTAGACCACAGAAAATTGTGTGGTGCCCTAACTTTTATTACCGATGTTTAACGGAATAGAATTTTGTGTAAACATATAACATATCACCGAGAGCAGATTATAATAAAAATATTTAGTATGCAGTATATAAAGTTTCGGATAATTCTCAAGAGTGCCAAGAAAGACGATTGTTATCTTCAAAGAGCATTTTTCCGAGATCTTATACGCTCAAAACAAATATTTCAAGGGTAAGAATCCCCTTTCCTATAACGTTCCTAGTAACTTTAATGACAAAAGATAGTCAATAAAAACATTTTATCAATGTCGCTAAAATAAGTAGTCACAATGTTTTATACATTCAGCGGCATTTATTTTTCAATGACGGTAGTATCTGATCCATATTGTAGTATTTAAATATTAAAAATCTTGATGATGACGTCAGCATATGATAGGCTACGTTTACCGGAAGTTAACTGGCATATTGTCAGAGGCATCGTCGAAGTCCTTGATCTCTCTCGCCCCTCAGCTGTTTAAGAAAGGTCAGATTGTTTCCATCACTTACTTACATGGAATGCTCCTGCATCTACCTACATAAGCAACAGTATCTGGGTATACTTTTTTCATCTTCTTTTGTTTTGATGTATTGGTTTTATTCACCTGTTAGTGGTAATGGCCTTTCGTTCTGCTGGAAGTCTGGAAAGGCTCGTGTTGTGGGTCTTGGTTTGTTGTGCACACCATGTGTTTGATGAAATGCAATTGAGAGAAATCTCATACTGCCGTGTCCTGCTACCCATTTTTTTGGCACAGCTACACATAAAACTGTATCCATGGTCACTTCTATTATTATCTTTGTCTGATATATCATGAAATCAACTGTTATTGAAGTTGGGTGTTCTTTTCCGTTGCTATTCTGGAAAGACTTGCGTTTTCAAGGTTGTGGGCTAGCTGGATATTCTTTTGCCGTTGTTATTCTGGAAGGACTTAAGTTTTCAAGGTTTTGGGGTTTGCTGTTGTGCACGCCATATGTTTGATAAAATCCTAAACCTTTTATATCTTGCTACTGGGTTTTGGCCTTCTATCATTCACTGGTTTTGTGCACAGTATTTGAACTGGAAGATGGAAAATTTCGAATCTCAATGTGAATTGTTGTCTTCATGTAGAAGATGCAGGATAGGAAGTGTGTTTGGTTACAGATTTGTAAGAAAAGGTAGTGTTTCCTTTCAATTTAATCACAATATTTTAATCAGAATGGAACCGGGGGTTGAACCAATCAAGGGGTTATTGCAATGACTGGGGTTATGTCAATTAATCCATAATAAAGGACATACACAGTGTACATTTGTTGCTAGCCCACTTTGGCTACGCTGACGTGGCAGTTTTCGGGATCCACTTTCTGAGCCATGGCACTAAATTCAATGCTTAAAACATTATGAAGCCAACCCTGCGAAGTTGTAGTGTGCCATCCACCAAGCACAAAAAATCCAAAACTAGAGAATAGTAACATTGTGCTACTATGGGTGATTCATAGATGCCGTGGCTCGTAATCATTGCTTCAGTGTTTGTGCTTTGGGTGGCTTCTCTCTGCAAAGTTCTTAACACATACTGCTCTCCTTCCAAGGCTACCTTCCTGAGCAATGCAGGTCTGTTATCCTAAGCATTCATTTCATTTACTATGAGGTTGGTGGTTATGTTTGATTGATAACCTTTATCAAATAATATCAGGTGGAGCTCTACGTAGGAGAAATGTCTTGCTGCTTTTGGCCCATCCTGATGATGAGTCTATGTATGCTACAAAGTCCAAGAGTTTGCCCTAAACCTAACTGGCCTTTGCACTTTATGTCATTGGCACTGCAATTAATGTTATAAGAAGTAGCTTACATTTTTAAAGGTACTGGAGTTTTACTTTACAGAAGGGTTAGTTGCAAAGAAAAAGGAAAAACTTAGGGGCTGTACGTTTACATTTTTCTGTTTTCGTTTTTGTAATGATGATGAAAAAGATGCTTTTTTCGTGTATGTTTACATTTTTTCGGTTCCGTTTTGGATAAAATTTCCGAACAGTGCCGAAAAAGCTGAAAACACCCAAAGGGTGTTTTCACCTTTTTCCACGTTTCATATTTTGTGTCAGAACTGTCTCCTTTCTCTTTCTCTGCCGCCTCTCTCTCTCTCTCTCTGATGCAAATGAGAAATGAGAACAGAAATGGAAATAGGTCTCTGCCGCCTCTCTCTCTCTGATGGAAATGAGAAACGAGAACAAAAATGGAAATGGGTCTCTGCCGCCTCTTTCTCTCTCTCTCTGATGGAAATGAGAACAAAAATGGAAATGGGTCTTTGCTCTAGCTTCAAACAGTAGCTATGGCGGACAGACAGAATTTGGGTCGCGACCAAACCCTAGATACTCGTGAAGGGGAAAGGGAGGGGAAGATGGGGACACACAGCGTAGGAATAGGGAAGGGGGAGGGGAGGGGAGGGGAAGATGGGGACACACAGATGTAGGAACATGGAAGGGGAAGGGGAAGGGAACTCGTGAAGGGGAAGAAGGGGAGGGAACTCGTGAAGGGGAAGAAGGGGAAGGGGAGGGGAGGGGAAGATGGGGACTCACAGACGTAGGAACAGGGAAGGGGAAGGGAACTCGTGAAGGGGAAGAAGGGGAAGGGGAGGGGAAGAAGGGGACACAGACGTGGGAACAGGGAAAGGGAAGGGGAAGGGACTCGTGAAGGAGAAATGGAAGGGCAAGAGGGACACATACATATGGGCCCACGTACAAAAAATATATCCAAAAATGTTGGTGAAAACGAAAATGAAAACGATAACGTACAGAAAAAATTGAAAAAGTAGATACGGAAAAAAATAAAAGTACACGATACGATTTTTGAACTGAATACTAAATTCTGGAAACCAAAAACATAATACAGAATATAGAAAAAAAATCTCGTAAGCGTACAGCCCCTTAAGTTTTGATACCTTTGGCAATTTAAACGCTTATGCTTCAGAAGTTGTGAATTGAACCTTAGCCCTTTTTAAGAATTTGCATTGATACTGCAATTAATGTTATAAGAAGTAGCTTAGTTTTTAAAGGTACTGGAGTTTTACTTTACAGAAGGGCTAGTTGCAATGCAATAAAACATCTATTTGATTTTGGATAGAAATAGGATGGAAAAAGTAATTTGTGCTCTTCCTTGATGTACATGAAGTCATAAAAAATTCTCCTCTCTTTTCTAGGCCCTTAATGAATAAGACTATGGCTTCTTGCATTGTTTTCCATTATAAACTCTGAAAAGTAACTAACTACATTGATATTAAAAAAAAAATACGACCTAAATTGCAACTTTGCGGCCCTAAGTATCTAGTTCAAGGTTCTTTTTTGCCTTCTAGGATATTTAAAATCAACAAAGGCACTGTATGCCTCTCTCAAATGGGAATTTGGAAGTCATGATTGCACATTGTCATCCATCTATGTGAATTAGTTCTATTTATGGAGAATGAACTTCTTGTTTCACAATAACAGACATATCTGGATGTGTAATCTTTTATGTTGCTGATTAATCACTCATAGACAGTACGTTAGGGAAAATGCTTTTGCAGTTTAACTGCCCCTTTCTTTTTTTGGGTTTTTGATGACAAGGTCAGTTTTGACTATAGATGATATATCGTGATGTGGTCATCTAGTTCAAGACCTGTCATTTATCGTTGTTAAGTCTATGCTGAATTTTCTGCAGGTTCTTTACTCCAACGCTTAACTACCTGACCTCAAGGGGGCATAATATTCACATATTATGCATGTCAACTGGTACTAGCTGTTTTTGACTGATGATTTGATTGTAGAAGATGTGCTTATTGAGATGTGCATGCTCGTTTGAGAGTACTGAACTGTTGGCCGCGAGATATGCGTACTTGTTTGACAGTAATGAACTGTTGGCTGCTGTTTAATTGAGCTGTCATCTCTGTCTACAAAAAGAATCAAGCATTTTTGATAGTCTAAATTACGTTGCAAAAAACTCTGGGCTGAAAGCCTGAGAGCTTCATTTTTATGCCTGAGAGCTTCATTTTTATTTTTTCTTGTTTTGGTTTACTACTACTCCAATGGACCTGCAATTACATTACTAGACTGAGTGGACCTCTGGTGGAGCTATGGGGATGGGGGCCCTAGAGGGTGACTTTATTGGACCCGTGATGTGCTTTAAGAATACTTCTGACGGGGCTATGCAAGGGAGAACTAGACTTGAACCCTGCCCACGTCTTTGGAACGTGGGGAGGGGTTCCAGAAGAGGTGGAGCACATTGGTGTGATAAACTTTATCCCAATGACTCCACACTAATCTAGTTATAATATACGTAGCCTAGGCTTAAATTTTCTGCACCTGGTATACTTTCAATTGCGACACCTCAATGGCTTAGACCTGCAAGTTATGACACCTAGATGGCTTAAGATTTTGCTACCTTGATCGCTTAGAATTGCGCCGCATCGACATTTGGAATTAAGCCACTATTATTTGGTTTTACTTGGTTAAACAATCAGATACTTTATCTTACGCGCCATATAGGATATGTTCTCGACCACTTCTGGGATGAATTAAAGATGGCTTAAGATTTTGCTACCTTGATCGCTTAGAATTGCGCTGCATTGACATTTGGAATTAAGCCACTATTATTTGGTTTTACTTGGTTAAACAATCAGATACTTTATCTTACCTGCCATATAGGATATGTTCTCGACCACTTCTGGGATGAATTAAACTGGCAATAATGTGTGTGTGTGTGTGTATATTTTATATTTACTTTTAAGTAGGTTGCCTATATGGCCGCTCGACTTCTTTGATATCGTGTGTCCATATATAAGTGTTGCATGTGGTATACATTATCTTGGTGAGATCATTTTACTTTTGTTCGTTAGGTTGCGTATGTGACCTGTGGAATGGAATAATTTGTTTTTGTTCCTTACAATAAATGCCAAACCAACATATACATTATCTTGGTAAGATCATTTTGTTTAGTAAGTAATTAAAGTTTGTGGTACTAATATCTATCATTTTTAACTAGGAATAAAGATAACGGGGATGGAAAAATCTCAATGTGCTTTTTTCATTTTTGTTAATCTTATACAAATAAACTGAAATTATGGTTTATTTGTTCTTCCAAAAAATTAAGCACATATGTTACATGTCTAAAGTCAGAGCCGCAGAGACTTGAGATAATTTCTAATATGGGTAAGGTCATTACTTAGTTCTCTCCCTCTTCTCTACTGAAGAATGCATCACATATGTCCCACCAATAACACTAAGGTGCTATTATAATGATTAAGAATTTCAGATTATGGTGGAATTTAAGTACTTTAACGCATTGCAACATTGAGGTTTTTTACTTTTTTCACTTTCTCTCCTCTACTTATTATTAACAAATGCAGTTTATATGTCCACCAGTAAAAGTGTGGTAGAACTTGAGAACTCTAATATGTATATTGCAACATTAACTATCCCGTGCTTTGAAAGCCGACCATTAATGACCAAGACCAGGAGCGGTATGATCATATATGGGAGAAGACCGCTCTTAGAAACATAAAAAAAAAAAAAGAAAGAAAAAAGCAAAGTCTCGTAGTTGCAAACTCTCCAGATTGTGCAAACTCTGATGTCAAAATGACAAGCTTTAGAAAAGAATTAAAATTCTCATCAGATCGTGTTACACACAGTATACTGATTTCCTGTGCAGGTCACGTTGAGCAGGTATTTGCTTTCTTGAGTACAGACCAATTAGTATGGAGACTTTGTCTGTAGATAACAATATGCACACTGTTGTTATACGAATATCTAATATTCAATTATGTCGAATGCAGTCTTGTGCTTCATAGTATGTGGGATGCATTCTTGTCTCTTATTTCAGTAGCTTAGACATTACGTGATTTTCACTTTGGAGGAATTATAGTGCTATTTGTTATGTAGGTAATGCGGATGGCATGGGAAACATTAGAAAACAAGAGCTCTTTCAGGCTTCTGCAGTCCTCAAGGTAATATTGGCCTGGTGCAACATATGACGGACTGCTGGTTGCTCGGATCCAAGCTTATTTCATCCGTCTCTCTTATCCTATTTTGTTCTTTGGGGTTAACGAAATGGTAACTGTACTAATATCAATCCGCCATGTTAGTGCCTGCACAACAATTTCTAGTGAATTCAGTCCTGGTTCTATCATAATTGAAGCAATTTAGGCCCTAACATCCATATTATGTCAGAGAACGGTATGTTTTATCTTCGTTTTTCGTAGTTGCTTAAATTGAACTTTTGCCATAAACGGACACTTCCCCTTGCTAAACGTTGTGCAGTTGGGGATTTGTAGTCATTTTAAATTTTGTTGCGAAAAAATCTCAACCTTTCTCGTAAATTTGGTTCTGGAACCATTTTGGCAATTGCCATTTTTTTTATCTTTACAATTTTTTCACTATGTGATACAATACAGATGATCAATACCTTCTATATGCTTTTTGGTTTTTTGACATTTGAAGATCTTTTAATGCAGGTTCCACTCCATCAAATAAAGATCCTCGACCATCCTGATTTTCAGGTTCCTTTGCTAAGTCCCTCCAAATTCCTAGTGTCATACCCAACTTAGCGTTGTTACAATCTTGACATTCTGTTTGTTTCCTAGGATGGTTTTGGCAAGGTGTGGAATTATAATTTATTGGCACGTATTCTTGAAGAGGAAATGCAAACTATTGTTGTTGACTTGGTAACATCTTGTTCTGTTAATTATGTGTTTCCATAGTTTATTTCTTCGACTATCTTTATTTGTATACTTGATTAGAGTGGTGGATTATTGTTAGTCTTCACGTTGCTGAAGCATTGTTAGTTTAGATGCTTCACTCTCGTGCGAATACTATGCCTATTTTTTCTGCCACCTTGAATATTTCAAAAACTTGTTTCCATTATGTGTTTCAGATTATCACCTTTGACGACTATGGTGTTTCGGGTCATTGTAATCATTGCGATCTTAATCAAGGCGTACGGTAAGTTGAATTGGCAGTTTAATCTTGTCCAGCACATTCCTAAAGTCCCTAATACATTAAAACCTGAATTTTTTTCCGTGATATTTAGAATCGCAACTGTAAAAACTTAAAATGTTGGTAGTGCTATATCACTCCCATCTTTATGTGTGCCCTTACATGACTACAAGTATTGTAACAAGTTCACATATTAGCTGGTGATAAGTATTGAAATTGACAATGTTTTTGTTTAAGCTGAATTTTGAGCAGGAAGCTGTTGCATGATTCTTCAAGAGATACTGAAGCTTGGGAGCTTGTATGTTCTCTTCTGTTCCACCTTTTCTGTTCTTCTGTACTATAATGGTAGTTGAGAATCCTTTTTCATGCTGGCTTTAAGCACACTACCTATGTTACATGGGCTCGGTAGGAGAGTCGAGGTCACCATTTCTAAGAATTGTTTCATCTGATTCCCAAGACCTCAAGGGGACGCAACGAAACTTACTACTATTATCTTTTCATTTGTTCTAGGATAAAGTTGTGTTTTACGTGACATATCGTTTCAATTAGAAACTTCTCTCATCTTAAACCAATAATGAAATAAAGAATACAAGAGGTATATCTAGTGAGAACTGACGACGCGTATCGTTGTACCCTGGTCCAAGTGTAGAGCATCCGACACAGGTGCTTCATGCATTTTGAAGAGTCCATGTAACATAGGACTGAACCAAACATTTGCCTGGTAGTCTTCAAATATTAAAAGTGTGGCTCTTGTTTTACCTAATCGCAACATCAAAAGAGTAGTTAAATTTGTCTCAGTAAACTGGTATAGATAATACAAGCTGGTATCAATATTATTCTCACCCCAAACTATAGGTGAAGAATATAATCTGGAAATGTTTTAGCTCTGTTCCTTAAAAAAAGAACTGCTGTTAGCTTTTAGAGTACAAGGTATTGATTTTTACTACCATAATTCTCAGGTCAGTACTAACACATTACGAAAGTACAGTGGACCAGTTGATGTCTGGTTGTCCATCTTGTACACCATGCACTACCCAAAGGGAGAGATGCACTGCTTGTTGAATGAACATCCCCGTAAAAGCTATGTCGCAATGGCACAACACATGAGCCAATGGGTTTGGTAGGCATCCTACTCTTTCACATCTACTGTAGAATGGAAAGCGTAAAAAGAGGAGGAACAAGTCATCCACCTTCTTACTTCCCTTTTTTTGGTGAGATGGGATTGTCCGGCCTCTCTTTTTGCTGCATTTGTTTCTGCTGCAGATTTTTCCCCATCAATAGGGTTCATGGGTTCTCTCTTATATGATGCACATGACATACCTATTTGGTTCACAACTTCCTCCCTATTTTATATGTATGATGTTGTTCTTCATTGTGCAGGTATCGGAAGCTTTTTGTAACGTTCTCCAGTTATACATATGTGAACACACTCAGGAAGATCAACAAGTAGGCCTGCCTCACATTTTAGAGAAAGCTACGGCTTTCTTTTGCTGAATTCAAGTATGTTATTCTTAAGTCCAACACTTCAATTTTCAAGTTAATAGTTAGGCCCCTCCTACTTAATCCAAGCTACCAAGCATTTCTCTGATGATGACGTACAATTTTGGATATTTCTCTCGTGTACATTTGGTTTCCTTTTTCTTTTAAAGCAAAAGACGACTTCTCAGAGACTATGAAGTAATTTATCAATTTGATGCTAGATGAATGTTTCCTTAAACTGTCAACTTATCAGAAGTTCTATCTTTGTAAATATATGCCTCTTTTGGGGGTTCAACTGGACTGAGTTCTATGTCACCTATACTGGACACGCTGTTTCTCTTTAAATAAGTGTGTGTGTTGGTGTTTGGGGGTGGGGGGGTGGGGGGAGAGTAAATAGCGATGTAGAAGTTTGTTTTCTCTATCGATATCGGCAGTATATGAACATATTACACAAATAGACTTTCACAACGTGAGATGTCTCCAAAAAGGAGCAGATTGATTCCCATGAAGCAACCAACAAGAATTCTGATGTTAGTATATGACATCTACAACAATTTTAATGTTAAATTTTGCGTTCTAAAAAATGAGCCAGTACTAGGGGCCTTGGTGTTTTGAAATGTTAAAATTCGAGACAAAAATCGAAAAAAGCTAACATTACTCGGATACTAATTCGGGCTGAAGTGTGCAACCCTATCCAGTAACAGTTACCGTCTTCCTGGTTCATAAACAGATCGAAACTAGTATGATTTGGGCGCCGCTTTGACGTCCTGTAGTTCTCATGGGGGGTTGTTCATTTTTCGTTCTTCTAATTGCTGTTTTATCGCTGCACGGGGGTTAGTTCAAAGGTTCGAGGGAACAACCTTCCTGAATCATTGTTGCTAAACAAACTCCTTTGTATTTTTTCTTCCGTTTGAATCGAATGGGAGAAGTCGACCAGGTATAAGAACCAATCCCAAACTTCATGTATTGTCGATGTGGTACTTGACAAGTTCAAAGCTTTGAGGGAACAACCTTCCTGAGTCATTGTTGCTAAACAAACTCTTTGTATTTTTTTCCTTTGCTCGTCGTATGAGTCTCTCTAGCATAGTGGTAGAAACCGATTCAAATATTGTTGTTGGCATGCTGAATAAAGGAAGTACTCCTTTTCAGGAAGTTGATGGTATCATAAAAATGGCCGTTGCAATATCTTGCATCGTTTACTAGTTGTTCTCGTACTTTTGTCACCTTTTGCTCTTCTTATACTTGTTTTATGGCTTGCACGAGGGGTTAGTTTAAAAGTTAGGAGGCAAAAACTATTTTTTTCCAAATTTAAGGTGCAGACAGTTGCCTACCACTTTTTCTTGTTGGTCAATGCATATCCCATCACTTGTGTGTACTCTAAACTGATAATGGCATAATGCAGTGTCAATCCAATCAAGTTAGAGTATCTTATCTTGTTCTTATAATCTGGAAGATATATTCTCTGTCTGTCAAGGATGCAGGATGTCGTGTTCACTCCATCTCAGATTAAACTACATAGGAAACAAACTTATAAAATCATTCATTCATACTTGTAAACCAATATTGTAGGAAGCTTTTTATCTTGTTCATACGTGTTGGATATTGCTTAAAAGTAAAGCAGGTGCTAAATAATCTTGACCGTCATTTGTTGCCGAAAATCAAGATTTTTAAAATTTTAATGCTGGATACTAAAATTAAAAGTACGGAGTGCTGGGGGTGTGGGTATGCGTTGGGGCGGGGGCGCTCGGAGAGGCCACGCCCCTCTCCTGTTGTCTTTGCACCTCCATTGCCGAGCTATTTCAATGGGATACTTGTTACCTGGCCCTCTTATCTGAGTTTATCTAGACTATGTTGTCTCTTATGTGCCCGCTATACTATTGAGAGATTAAAAGTTCTACAATGGATAAATAATAAATAATACTTCAAGTGGCTAAAATTTGAAAAAAAGAAAATGATCCCGGTTGTTTGCATCAACTATTATGGAATGATACAGATGAAGTTGGTTAAGAGCAAGCATTCACTCTCACTTTTGTACAACATTCATATGACCAACAAGTCCTCTAAAATCATGTAGTACCATAAACTCTAGATGCACTTACCGTTGCCCGAGCACATAGTACTATGCGCATTAGCCGATACAATCATTGTTTGTACTTTTATTAAAAATTTTGCTCGTTCTTGTTGTTCTTCCAAAATTACCATAATTGTGTCGCTTGCTACTGCGGCACCTTCACTACCATAGCCCATCCCCAACACCAAACAAGTAAGAATAAATTTTTACTGTTACTCTAGTTTTAGGAAGATAGCAGCAACCTCTCGTATAGTGATGGTTAATAGTAGCTAAATATGCAATCATTAATATCGCTAAGTTTGTTAAGTGACATTTTTGCTAACATTTTCAGCAAAAATTCTTAACAATAATCCCTTAGTGTCATTAAGTAAAAATTATTAAAAATATGTAACGACCATTAATTGTCGCTATAAAAAAATTTTGAGCTATTTTCTTACAAAAAGTAGATATTAAGGGCCTGTACGCTTACGAGATTTTTTTTTCTGTATTTTATATTCTATTTTTGGTTTCCAGAATTTAGTATTCAGTTCTAAAATCGTATTGTGTACTTTTATTTTTTTCCGTATCTACTTTTTCAATTTTTTATGTGCGTTTATCATTTTCGTTTTCACCAACTTTTTTCTGAACTAATTCATTAATGGACCTCATTGTTTCCATTTTTAGGAAAACCCATTGAAATGGGTGGTCTATTTTGGTGAGTGTTTGTTGAAACATGATGGTAGGGGAAGAGGTGATATTCTGACAAGGAGAATACAGTTCAGAGAAAAAAGTGGGTGTTTTCAGTTTTTTTGATACTATTTAAAAATTTTATCCAAAAACGGAATCGAAAAAACGTAAATATACACGTAAAAAGCATATTTTTTATTGTCATTACAAAAATAAAAACTGAAAAACGTAAACTTACTGTCCTAAAATTTTCCCAACATACTCTGTAAAGTTTTCCCAACCCAACAACTAGTCTGTAAGTCTTAAGACCGTTTTGTCTCGCTTTTAATGAGTTGAAGAATTACTTTTGGAAACAAAAACCTTTGCGTCACTTTTTACGGAAGTCATTTTTCAGAAGGAAGAAGCACTCCAAAGCCGGCTTGGATTCAACTAAATGCAGTGATCTCCCTGGTCTCCGTCAAAGACTTCAACCGCGGCGGTGATGCCGGCAGCCTCGAGACGAAACTCCTCAACGGCTCCTCATCGAGATAGCCACTCCCAAACCCATCTTCGAAGTTCAACGAGTAACTCAAGGGGTCGTAACTAAAATCCGCTGAGGAGTGCCGCCGGTGGTGCTACTTCCCACTCTGGAACTTCTGCTTCATCTCCGCAAGTTACTGAATCCCTGCTTCTGACCCACGCCGACGAGCGGGCTGAACGGAAGCAGCAAGATAAGCAGAGGGTTTGCTCGAGCTTGTGCTTGAGTTATGGGTAGGTGATGATTGGTTCTTCCATGTGAGTAAGATATCATTAACTGATGGTCACAGGTCACTAGATATACTACTATTCTTCTTGATTAATGACGTCAAAAAATATTATTAATCATCGTTTTCAAAAATTCACTAGCAATAATTAATGACAATAAGTAATCAGAGAGTGTTAACGGGTATAAGGTCATTTCTTCTGTTGTGTTGCGACAAAAAAAATCCTTCCGTTAATTTGTTTTACGTGTCTGGTTTGAAGGGATTTTGAGAGTGTTATTATGTATGGTGATTTTCAATGGTTGATGAAAGTATTGAAACGGATATATTTAAAGAGAATTGGCTTAAGCAAAAAAAAATATAACAAGGTTAGATTTAGATTTTTGTAGTTTCAGAAATATTTTGAGACGGATTTCCGCATGATGCTAATCTAAAATACTATTTAAAATCATGTGCCATGCATAAGAGAATGAAATGCAACTATCATGGACTCTAGCAAGATGAATCTTTAAAAAGTAAAGACCTTCAATTTTGCTAAAATACTATATTGGATACTTAATGTTAATATTACCTTGCTTATACACTTTTAGATGATAACTGAAGTATGACTTTTGCACTTTTGTAAAATTCTTGGTCATGCAATAAGAAATCATCGCTAAATGTGGCAATTGGCAATGCCAAGAAAGTATATATTAAAACAGTTATAGAAGTAACCTGTAATGATTTTATTCTTTGAAATCGGAATTACTAAAGAAAAATATACCTTTCTATACCAGTCATTGTTAGTATAATCTTATCATTTTTTTTTTTGTTTGCAAGATCCAAACAAAGCCTTAAAACTTCTCCGTACTTTATTCAAGCATGCAACTCTTTGTCATTTGATTTATTTTTCTCATTCAATCTATTGCAAAAGGATGTAGCTAAAGTCTAGCTAATGTCAGAGTTGAAAACAACCATAATACGTGGAGAAATAAAGTTTCGAAGATATCGTCTACTTTCGCACGCTAATATTCTTCTTCACACTTTATTTGTCGCTAAAAATTTTCATGTGTTTGCTACTAATATACTCTTTAGCGAACTAATGTGTGAGAAAATATCATGGGTGCGGAAGTAAATATTTCCAAGCTGAAGACCTCAGTTTGTTCTAATATGGTGTTCTGATAAAACTTTCACCATCAACAATTTCCCACAATGAGCAAAAGTATGAAGGTAAGAGCATGATGGAATCAGAAAGTTTTATACCTGCCAAAAAGATTAGTAATTAGAAAATTTGATCTATGCAGTCGTTCGACTACTTAAAGTATACTTGTGATCGAAATTAATTTGCAATCACTCCTTTCCGCATCGTTGGGTATATAATACATTATTTTCATGTTTCGCTTGTCTCGATCTCTGATCAATTTGTTTGTAGTTCAAGATACAATATCCAAATGTTGTATCGGAGCTATAATCCCGTGCAAATTCACATCTGAAAGAGGAAAAGTAAAGGTCTATTTGGTAGGGAAATCTAAATTTTATCAACCGCGTTGGATTTTATTTTGTGTAGAGTAATGCAAGTAGCCTTAACAAAGTTCTATCACATATTGAACCAAGTATTTAAAATCAATGGAATGTACTACTTTTAAACCGTTAACCAGATGGTGCCACCTCATTTAAAACTTTGAAATAAAGATAAAAATTTAGAAAGAGTATCAATACCTTTTTTTGCCTTCGTGCATATGCATTTCTTTGGCAACATTATATGTCAATCTGTTTGCGTTGTATGCCACGTGTCTGCACACCATTCGTGAAAATATTGGTGCCAACACAATCATGATGCTTTGTGGTAGAAAATAGCGAAATATTTTTATTTATAATAAACACGATAAAAAGGAAGGAGCCAAACTTAATGAACACTTAATTCGACTTTGTTTTGGCTAGGTCTATTTTTATGTTGTTAAACGGATAATCTTCTCACTATTATGCATTGTTTTAACAGCAAAGTGGATGCTAACAATTTTTATTAACTTATCTTTTAGTACTCAATTATAACAACGTGAGATTGTCATCTCTTTGTTAGGGGGATACAACTGAAATTTTTTTCGCTTTATCTTTGGTTAGAGTGACTTGTTTCAAGCCTTTTACGGCCATTGAATAAAGTCTCATCACAGAGCGTTGAAATGACCCAAATGTTTTTGTTTTTAGGGTAAGAAAAAGAAGAAGATTTATTTTTCTTTAGTCTCCTTTTCCCAAGGACAATTGAAACTGATTTTATCATAACCAAAAAAGGGCAAAACATTCTTAAAAAAATAATAAATTATTTTTTGTCGCCACCATCCATGTTATAGTGGTTAAAAATTGCCACATAATCATTATTGTATCCTAAAAAAATTCTTTTTTTTTGCACAACCAATCTGCCAACACATGTTTATACACCATCCATGTTTCAGTAACAAAGAATTGCCAGTAAAAGTGATTAGCACTTACCAGCGATTGCAAGATTTATGTTTTACCAGAAGTATCACCAATAAGATCCACTAACAATTTTCTTTACTGAAAGATGAGTTAAAGAGAGTTAAATATGTTTGTTACCATATCTAAACCAACTTTTATAAAACAAAGGTAGCATTTAAGACAACTTCTGTTTCCTTTTATGTTTAGTTTTGAAAACCTAAAAAATATATGCTTTTTATAGACAGTTTTAGTTTTTTTTCCCTTAAATTTTATAAACCATTTTTCAAACTGAGACTATTTTTAAAAATTTCGGTAGCGTTTGATAACACTTCTAGTTTTGGTTTTCTATTTCCAAAAAACAAAAATCAAAACCAGTTAAATTTTTTTTTTTACAAAACAAATATGTGTTTGATTATCCAGCTTTTATTTTGAGTTTTTTCTTTGGAGGTGGTTTGCAGTGGCGGTGGTGGGGCGTGGCGGTAGTCGACGGTGGTAGTGGCTGGCTGCAGGCGGTGGCTGCCGACCGCCGAAGGAGGCTGCAAGCGGCCGGTGGTGGGCAGTGGCTGTGGGCGGTGGCTGCCAGCGGTGGTGGGGTGGTGGTCTCAAAATAAAAATCAAAACTGAAAACCAAAAACTTCTTTTTGGAGTTTTAAAAACAGTCATGTTTTAAAAATTGAAAAAAAAAATGACCATAGGGCTTGTGGCGACAGGGTTAGGGGTATGGGACATGGAAGGTGAGTGCTTGGGTTGTAGTGGAAGGGGCGGGGGTGGCAGTAGGGTTCCAGCAACGGGAGGCCAAGTCCGTGGTGATGTGTGTCAGAGGAAGTGGGGTGGTGGTACAGTAGCAGGGGTGTGGGCATTGGGCATTTTTAGTTTTTTTTTTTTGGGGGGGGGGGGGGGGTTGGGGGGGGGGGGTCGCCATGGGGAAAGAAAGAAGGTAAGGTTTCTCAAATTTAATGATTCTTGGCGACAAATTTGGCCTTCGTAAAAGTCCGTCTCTAAAGGCTAGCAAACAATTTGAAAATTTATTTTAAAAATATACCAAAAAGAAGGTTAAACAAATGGGAGAAAATCGAAAATAGAAATTAGAGACAGATAATTCTGTTGATATAAGTCCGTTCGTAAAGGTCTGTCACCAAATATATGCATTGACAGACTTTTCTATTTGTAAATATGTTAGTAGTGGACCTTTTCTAACGGATATTCCGTGGGTAAAAACCACTTTTCCTTTCATCAGATATTTTGACGGATTTCTATCAGTCGCTATAATTCCACCGGGAAAGATACTTTTTCTTGTAGTGAAAGTAACTTCTAGAATCCTTACTCAGACCAATATATCTCAGATGCATAACACATCCAGCTCGATCAATGTGCAAAACCACCAACCTAGATCTGGAGAAACAACGATAACACAATCTTATAGCAACACCAATAGAGATTCAATAGAACGAAACAACCTCCAATACACACTTAGAAGACCCACGAAGGTGAACATTGAGTTCGGGAACAGATGTACAGCTAACAGTCGAAGCTCGAGGAGACGATACAACCCATGCCCTTAGAAGATGATCCCCAAGATCCCCTAATAGGCAAAGAGACCCACTTTATTGGTTATAAAGAGCACATGCTCTAGCATCTTCTGGACTATGTCGCTACACTACCCCTGCCTCACGCCCTTAAAACTGTCGTGAGGTAGCTAGCGTTAGAGAGAATAAGATGGAAAGATATAAACGAAGTCAATGTTTATAACTAACCATCTTATGAACGCGTATGTTGTTTTAAAATCATGAAAGTAAAAACATCTATTTAAACATCGCTATAAAATACTACAGAAAACATCTCTATATTGTTTTGAAACCGTATTTCGACACACAATTATTTCAAACTAAGTATGTTAAATTTCAACTACAAGTTTTATGATGTCAGTAAATGGTGCTTGAAGTTGATTTTTTTCAAAGGTAAATTACATATGGTACTCTTGAAGTTTACCATAAACCATACACGACTTCTACTAAGTATTTTATTACCTGGTTTATAGCATGTTTATACAAAACTCCATTCCGCTAAGCATCCTTGAATAAAATTTAGGTCACCACATAATATTTTGTGATCTGCCAAAGTTGCCCTTTAAGACGTCTTCACTTCTTCAGCCACCGCCGCAGAATCAGGGTACTGCCACCAGTGCCGCCGTCATCCCCCTCTCCAAACACCATCCCGCCCCCCAAACACCACTGCCCACTGCCTCTTTCTCTCTCTCACACACGCACACACACTACATATAAGATACTTACCACCACCACCACCACTAACAGATCTAGCACCACCACAACACCACCTATCTCCAAACACAACAAAACACACACTTGCACCTCACCAGATCATCACCACACCGCCTATGGAATCACCCAGTCATCCACCGCGAATAGCCACATCACTGGTGTCCAGATTGGGCCACCATTTTCTACCATCAGCAAACATCACCATCGTGGCTGGGTGCTTTATTTGATCATTGGTTGACTATCAGCTTAAAATATTATGGTGGCTGTTGATGGGTATGGTGGCTGATGACGACCACCTTGGCGATCTCGATCGGTCACCGGAGGGTATTATTAGCGGTGGCATATGAGTTTTGGATTGGTGGCGGTTTGTGGTCGTGGGTGGCCGATTTAGATATGCAAATTGGCTGGCAGTTATGGGTCATGGCGGGGAAGTGTGGTGGCCTTGGTGGTCGCGGCATGGTTGTGGGTAGGGCAATTTAGATGTGAACATGGGCCAGGTGGGTCCCAGAGGGGCAATGTGGTGGCCGTTGGTGGGTTTATTGAGGTCGCCGTTCGTGGGATGCGATCGGTCGCCAGAGGGTGTTGTCGGGTGGTAGGGTTGCCGATGGTATTGGCGAAATATGTTGCTGGTTGGTAGGTCATGGTGGCTGTGGCAGTGGCCTATCAGTGAGGTGAAGGGACATGGTTGTTTGCGGGTGCTGTGGTAATGGCCTGTTAGCGAGGTGAAGGGACATGGCTGTTGGTGGGTGGCCATTGGTTGGTGGCCGCTGGTGAGGTTGTTGGTGGGGAGAGGGAGATGGTAGTGAAAGCCGTGGTGGTTCACAAGGGTGTGCGTGTGGGGATGAGAGAGAGGGGGGGAGATGACAGAAGGGTAAATTTATTTGTTTATGAGGGGGTATTACAGTATTTTCATTGATTCGAAAAATTAAAAAATGTGATTTGGTGTAAGAAAAATACTTAATAGGTATTGTATATAAATTATGATAAACTTCGCCAGTGCCGTGCGTAATTTGCCTAAGAAAATTATCAAACAACAAAAGTTAGAGCAGGGAAAAAAAGCGAAAAACAGATAAAATTGTAACCAAAAGAGGCTTCTCAAACCAGCAGGAAATCCGAGTGGCGTGGCCCAGAACCGTTCAACGTCCCTGATGTTAGCTAAACTTCGGAGCAAAGTCCAACTTCACAACCAATCATAAACCCTACTACTCCCCACGTACAAATCATAAACCCTAACGACCATCCAACTCCACAAATGTGACGCCAAGCTCAAGCTGAAGCTGAAGCTTCCATGGCCTCCTTTCGCAAGCTCCTTCCCTTCCGCGCGTCCCTTCTCGTACATCCCTCTCTCTCTCTCTCTCTCTGTGTGTGTGTAAAAAAAAGTGTCACTGGTACCTCTTTTTTGCGACAAATGGTGTGGATTCAGCCAAGAATAGCGTGGATTTAGCCTCGCCCCTCGCCCTAATCTATATGTGCATGCATCTCTGTGAAGCTTTGTTTATGAGATTTTGAGATTAAGGTGTTTGTTTGCAGGGTAAGAGCTTCTTCCCTTCTGGATTGCGAGAAGGTTCTTTCTTTAATCTCTCTCTCAACACACACGCATACGCGCATGACGCAACACACATTAAAGTATAGTCATTTAAGTTGGACATAACCGGAAAATTTAAAACATTATTCTTACACTTTTGGGTTATGGGGTGTGCATTCTTGTAATTGTCTGTGTACGCTTATACATGTCAAAATTCAGCTGGACTAGTTGGAAATGGAGATAATTGCGTTTGTGCGTGTGTATGTGTTCATAGGTTTTTTGAGTTGGACGGGATTGAGAGTGGAAATTATTGTTTCATTTTTTGGGATGTAGGGTTCTTTATTCTCTCTTCCTCAGACATATACTCGCTCGGTTTCGTTGGATTTTTCCGGTTTAACTTTTTCCAAATTCCTAGGATAGATTTGTTACGTCTAAACACTGACTTTTGCCTGTGGTCTTTATCCTAGCTTGACTTGCCAGAGGATAATTATTTACTCCATCACTGCTATCCTATTTGGTTTCCATGTTTACCCGTACTAAAATGTGTCATAAGGATTCACAAAAAGTCAAAGGGGAAAACCTAATGAAATTGAGTGAGTTTGTTTTGATATCGAGTGGGGCAGAATTAGAATAAGGAATGATTGTTTTTCAATTTCACACACGCACACACAGAGTCATAAGCACGTTTTCATTTTGAGTTGGCAGAATTGGAATTGTAAATGGAAATGATTGGTTTACATTTTGGGACGTTAGGGATTGGAGGGAGCTGTAGGAGCTATAATACGAGTGTATCTGGACAAGAAGTTTTGAAATTGGAAGATGAATATCATAGATTGGAGGCTGGGAATTTGGGTTTTGAAGCTGAAATAGCAAAGATTCGGTGCGAATTTGACGCAGCAAAGCAGAGTTTTCTGAACATTCCTGATGCTCTGAAGGACATGCCCAAAATGAATCCAGAAGGTATTAGAAATTTTCATCCTTAAGCTGAGTTTACTAAACTATTTTCCTGATCTTACTTGCTGTTTGTATATGTTTTATTTGAATCAGGTATATACGTGAATAAGAACCTAAGATTGGACAACATACAAGTTTACGGCTTTGACTATGATTACACATTGGCGCACTATTCAGCTAACTTGCAGAGTTTGATATACAATCTTGCCAAAGAGCACTTGGTTAATGAGGTCTGTTTAAATGATGATTAGATGCTATCATACACATATAATGGCGTTTTATGTCTGATATAACAGCTTTCTTTTGTGATTTCTTTCAGCTTAGGTATCCTGATAGTTGCTTGGGGTTCAGATATGATCATGCCTTCCCCATTAGAGGGCTATACTATGACAAGTCAAAGGGCTGTCTTCTAAAGTTAGATTTCTTTGGATCAATTGAGCCTGATGGGTGCTACTTTGGTCGGCGTAAGGTAGTTTGCTATTGAGTTTTCTTGTGTAATATTTTCCTTCTTGATCAATGGATTCAATTCATTGTTGGCCTGTGGCACATAAATCTTCGGACACTATCCCTCTGCATTACTTTTGCACTTGGTAAACTGAACAAGCTTATATTTACAAGGAGTCTTATGCTACATGACTATCATCTAGGATAAGTTAGACAGTTGTCTTTAACTTTTATTTTAAAAAGATTACTGACCAGGAGGGTTGGAATAGGGACCTCTACTGCCTAGCAGCTGTTGCAGCTTTGAAAGCATGAACATAATCGAGTGGGTCATCTAATGACATTGAAGAATATAACAGTAACTGTTCTAACATTAGCCATCCTCTGAATCTGCATTTTTAGGAACCTCGTACCTGCCAATTTTAGTTGTCATGACATTGGTAACCTATTGAAACACAGCGATTTTATTGTTCCTTCAAAATTTAGAAATGCTTTTATTGGTATTATTTCTTCAAATTGTCTCAGATGGAAGTGGATGCTGTTTGCACAAGTATCCTGTCGTCAAGAAAGTCTTCTTACATTGTAGTACACTTAAGCAACAGTGAAATTGTGCATAGTGTTTATGTATGTTGTGAGTAGGATTTTATGGGATTCGTAATAAGCTTGTTGATGTTTCTTGATTATGATCAGGCTTTTTTATCCTTCTTAAGGATGAGCAATGCTTATGGCCACATTGTGGCTTTGCCTGATGACTGGAGAGGAGCCTAATCCACTTTCTAAATGTATTGTTGTTGACCCATATATCCTCAGAAAAAATAGTGAAGTTAACTGATTCCGCTGGATCATGTTGCTTCAACCCTGGCATTAAAGGTGTCAGAGAGAACCTTGAGCTACATGATATATACAATACAGGAACCAAAAAACTAATTATAGATGGATGATCATACTCATCTGAAACATGAGTATGAAAATGCTATGCAAGGAAGAAGTCATGGAACTGGTTATTTCTTAAGCTGACGAGCCACATTTTGAAGCCTTAGACTGAGAAAGGAGATTAAGATATCTGAGAATCAGATGCTTGGGAGATCAAATATTGAGGGTATATTGTTGGCTAGGACATTTAGGGTACCAAGGAAAGTTATGTGATGTAGGGAAAAAAGAGTTACCTACCAAGTATGTTAATGTGATTTAGAACATGTATGATGGAGCTGTAGCTAGTTTGCAAACCACCAGTGATATAACTAGTATTTTTCCGGTTGCTATACTTTATTTTTTTACTCAGGTAAGCTTACCCAGAATATTGATAATGAGGTCCCATGGTGTATCTTATCTGCATATGATGCAGTGTTATTTCATGAAATTAAAATGGGTTAAATGCTACGCCAGTGATTGGTAGAAGTACCTTAGAGCGGTCTTTAGGTTAACCATGGCCAAGTCGGAGAAGTTGGAACTCAAGTTTAGTAAGAGTAGGAGGAGGTCTGAGGATGAAGTAAACATGGATGGACAGGATATAGCTATAAACACATTTTTAGGTGTCTTGGATCAATTGTGCAGACGGAGGGAGAGATTAATGAGTATGTTGTTCATAGGATATAAACACAGTTGGTTAAAGTGGAGTCTGCTTATAGAGTGCTCTAAATTGTGATATACCTCTCAGGCTGAAGGGAAAATTTGTAACATGTCAAGCAAGCCAGTGATGTCATAAGTTTTAGAATGCTGGCAACTTAGAAACATGATGCACATAGGAGAGTACTTTCTTGGCAGCATAGAGTTTTAAATCTATAATCCATAACAAGTGGAAGGGTGTTCATTTAGAACCTCATGGCTTGGTGTTCTTAGTGTTTGCTTTGTTCTTGCCTTGTCTACTATTTAGCTAGTGTACCATGAAGCAGTTGACAACCTACTTTGGTTCCATCTTTTTCTCCACATTGTTAACTGTGTCCCATCAATGAGAATACCATAAGAAATCTGCCCAAGGACTACAAACGAAGTGTAATTTATTTGAAAGAAGATGTCGGAAGGGCGGGTGGGTGGGTTTTGGGCTGGGGTGGGGAACATTCAAAAAGCTCAGGAAGTACCCTAGCCAAAACAAGTCTACCCATAGAGCCACAACACTCCAACAGACCAATTACATAACAGGTCTATGCTACAATCATCTAGAAAAGCTAAAAAAACGTCAGATAATCCTGGGAACTCTCTATTGACCCCAAACCATAGGAGGTTTTGAAAAGAGGAATGCAGCTGGTGAAGAGGAACTTTGATTCCGTCAAAAGCCCGGGAATTCCCCTCCCTGCAAAGAGACCACAAAAGACACACGTCTCCATTTGTTGCCTTGGTGTCTAACTCTTAAAACACAAGACATGGGGACATGCTGAAATATTCATATCTATTACAGCTAAAAAGTTATTCCTAAGGTAAAGTGGTGTTTTATGTGACTCACGTGGTTTTACATGAGAACTTGTCTCGTCTCATAGCAATAAAAGATTAAAAGGAGCACTACAAGATAGTATTCATAGTGGCATATCCTATGAAATGTGTTGGAAACATATCCCTTACCCGTGTTTAAGTGTGGAGTGTGCGACACATGCATGAAGGGTCCACATAAAATTGAGTTCGACACCCTGATCCCCATTCCAGCTTTGAGAAATTTCCTGGCATCATCAACACCATACTAAACAAGCAAACAGCATCCACCAAAAACTCCTTGCAATATCACGACATAGCTGCAAATATTAAACTAAATTCCCTTCCTTCTTACACATAAAACACCAACTACTAATCTTGTTAAGCCTCCTAGAGTTGTCAAAAGAGCATCATGAATCCCATCCAATAAAAGAAGGCCACTGCCAGAGTAACAGTAGAAGGCTAGTACATGTTAAAGAAAAATTAACCTCAGTCCGTTCCTCAACACCGAGTAAAAAGAACTAACAAAAAACGCACTGTTCTCATTAGGGCTCCACCAAAGCATGCCATCCGAGTGATAAGACTTTGGAAAACCGACGCACACCTTCAAGTTCCCAATTATGGTAACTAGTGATAGATTAGGGGTCCCCACCCAAGAAAAATCGAGATATTAGTACGTGCATAATTGATTGATAGAGCTATCAAGGTTTTGATGCCATTGGGTTGCATATTTCTGATGTGTTACACATTTAGTTGGGTTGATGTACATATAGTAGTCTATGTAAATTTTTTTTTTCTAATATTTTCTTGCAATGTAATTGGTCAGCTTAGCCGCAAGGAAATAGAGGAGATATATGGCACACGACATATTGGCCGTGATCAGGCGAGGGGACTTGCTGGCTTGATGGATTTCTTTTGCTTTAGTGAGGTTGGTTCTATCCTCAAAGCATTGGTATCTTAAGTCATGTATGATCCCCCCCCATCCCCCAAAACACACACAGAGAGATGTACGTATGTGCATTTGTGTTTGTGTATATATATCTTGTTTATGCCTTCGTTCTTGATCTAGTTAATTCCATTGTCCAACCATTTCCAGTTGTACTTCTTTTTCACCCCTTCATGTTGTTCCGTGTGGACAGTTAATTCACAGACAATCTTATCTTTGGTCTTGGCTTGTAACCTATTGCCATACAGTATTTACTGCTTTGACCCAAATTTCATTTCTAATTTCCTAGTGATTGAATCGTATGAGAAAAATAATTAGGATCTCTTTGTACATGTGATTCATCTTCCTCTGGGGCGTGTTTGTTTTAAAATATGTATACGCCCTCAGAAAAGATAGAGATATATAAATTTGCAACAGTTTTTAAAATCCAGAAGACAACACTGGATGGGAACAGCTATAATTTTACCGTGATAAACAAGCAGAATAATGTATATGATAGGCTTCTTCATCTATTGGGCAATCTCACCCAAGGTGTTTATGGAAATGACATGTTCAACGTGGATATAAAAACTACGTTGGTGCAAATATGCTTGAGCACTGAAAGTAAGCCAAAACTTCACGAAGTTCTGCACAAAGAAGCTTAGGTAAGGATGTTCAAAACTCAAGATGCATAATCAAGACAGAAATTCTCATCTTTTGAATTGATTTTTTCACTTCAAAATTGGACCAACACACTCCATCCTGTCTCACATGAACAGTGGAAGTTTAGAGTGGTTTAGTTCATCTTGCAACTGAGATCTTTACTTCCCCGTACTACATGGCATGGACTAATAAACCTTTATGACTGTTTGAGACGTGGATTTCTCATTAGTAATCTAACACATTATTGTTTCTTACTTTTCAGGCTTGCCTTATTGCGGATATCGTGCAACATTTTGTTGACGCTAAGTTGGAATTTGATGCTTGTTATGTCTATCAAGATGTAAACCGCGCGATTCAGCATGTTCATCGGAGTGGCTTGGTTCACAGAGGAATTCTTTCTGATCCCCAGAGATACCTTGTTAAAAATGTCGGACATCCATTCTGACATTAAGTAAATTTTTTAATGCTTTCAGTACTGGATTTCTCTTTTATAATTAACTTGAGGTTAGTGAATATAAGTAGTTGTGATTTTCACTGCCAGTTTCCTTGGGCTTTGTTCTTATTGGGGCCTTACTTTTTTGATAAATCAGGGCGAGTTACTACGCTTTCTCAGGATGCTAAGGGAGAAGGGAAAGAAACTTTTCTTGTTGACTAACTCCCCATATTATTTTGTGGATGGTGGGATGCGCTTTATGTTGGAGGTAACATATCAAATTATATCCCCTAGTGAAATTCCTGGCATCTTAGACATCATCTTAACTCTTACGTTGTCTTCCTGGCTCAGTGTTTGGCTTTTAAAAAATGGAATATCTATATGCTTCCCGTATACTGATAATCGCTTTATGCTTTTATGATGTTTGTCTCTTGTTGCCCAGCCATACAAGACACTTGGAGAGTAGACCTTTTTTTTCTATTTTTTTGTGTGTAGTTGCATTTAAAATTGATATAAGCATGTCTTATGGGGGATAACATAATGGTAGTCTAAAAGAAGGTAATTGATTTTATATTCACTAATTGGGTACTAAAGACAATCCTTGTGATATCCCATAGCAGCTGTGTGATAATATGAGATTGGCCTTATAAGAACTGGCCTATGATCTTGGAAGTACCTATATTGGCTAGCCCTTTGGAGGGAAGCATTGCCCGGTGGTGGGCCCATGGACTGGGTTGTTACAGATGGTATCAGAGCTAACTTTTGAAAGCTCGGGTTTGGCTATCCAGTTAGGTTGCAATGGTCAGGAAACGTAGGCAAGCTTGGGTATGTCCCACATCTAGAGGATGGTTAGTGTAAGGAACAGTGAGCTGGTTATATCCCACGTTGGCTAGAGAGGGTAATAACTCACATCGATGCTGAATGGTATGAGATTGACCCTGCATGTGATCGTAAAGGAATAATATTGGCAAACCCTTTCGAGCCTGCCATTATTGTGGACCAGGTTGCTACAGATTCACATCCCACGCCTTTCTACGAAGCATCACTATATATCACAAAACCACCTCAACCTGAAGGTAGGGTAAGAACTAGTACAGTTACTAAGTGTTTCTTCCTACCCTTATAAACTATTCTCTGAATCTTCAAACCAAACAAACTTTCCACCTTTCAGAGTCAAATCGGTCAAATTAGCTGCAATAGGGTGAAACCCTTTTGCAAAGCGGCGATCTGCCAAACCTAGTAAGTAGGCATGAATAGGCTTGCTCGTTTGCATGCATCCATCAATGCTTTTTCTAAAGAGGTTTCCTTTTGCACAGTAAGTATACCCGATTTCAGATTTCAAGGTTCTACGCCTTTATCCCTACCATCTTTTACCTAGCGAACCGCTGGCAAGAGATTGTCTATGTAAGGTTGTAATGGAATCTTGGCACGTGTCATTAATACTCCTATTGCTAGTTGGGAACTGGAGAATGTGCCGATTATTGGGCAGTTTGCAGATTTGTTTCTAGACAACCTTCCAAGCTGGACCTATCTTTGAGGCTCCATATCGAACGGCACCAGCTGATCATAAAGAGCTCAAAAGAAACAACTGCAACATAATGACATCAAA
The DNA here is from genome assembly GCA_033070095.1 of Escallonia herrerae. Taxonomy (NCBI): domain Eukaryota; kingdom Viridiplantae; phylum Streptophyta; class Magnoliopsida; order Escalloniales; family Escalloniaceae; genus Escallonia; species Escallonia herrerae. Next base: position 25,806 of record JAVXUP010002968.1, on the reverse strand, counting down.
ATCTTGGATGTCCAAGAAGAATGAGATCAATCTAAAGGTCTCTGTCACCTAGGGAGGATGCAATATGACACTTCCTTGATGGTGTGGCAACCGATAGGTAAATGTCTAGAGGGTGTGGTTTGACATTTGAGTGACGTGCAAAGCAAGGGAAACAAAAGAATGCGGATCATGGAGTAAACAAAGCATGCTCATCAAAAGACTTGATCTTAAGTGTACCTTACACCACGTCATTGGATTGAGGAGCATCCCTAGCATTTGTAGCATAAGCGCGACCCTAAACCCTGGGTGTCTGATTGTTCCCCACTCTGGTTTACCATTTCCTGCTCACTTCCCAACTTCCCGACCAGAAGCTTATTTGGATAAGGACAATTTCTGACTTGATGGTCCAACTAGGTCCACGATTCACGCATGCACCATGCGCCCCTGGTCCCTATAATCCGACGCTGAACTTTTCTTTTACTATCATGAACCACATACTTGCCTTTAAAACTGCCTTTTTCTTTGTCCCTCTTGTTCTTCTTCTGCCCGTCTTTCTTCGTAATTCATCTCATTGTCTTGCTCAACAGCATCCTACTCCTTGATTCTATTACCAAAAAGCTTGCCCAGAATACTTGGCTTGAGCCTAGCTTGGAATCTTCCCATATGGTGCTCCTTGATAGACAACATACACCATGTGAGTTGCATATAACCGGTGAGTTGCATATAACCGGATGAACTATTCCTCGTTATAGGCTACAGACTCATTCTCATGCTTCAGTTTGATAAAATGTTATAACATTCGGTCCTTCTCCATGTGTGAAATATAAGTTTTAGAAAAGCCCTCTTGAATTCTTGCCCCGTCATTGGCCTGGCATTTGCAGGCATAGTGCAGTGCAGGTCCCTTCTTTCACCATTATCCGCTTCACCATTCAACTTGTACATCGTAAAAGTAACCTTTTCGGAGCCTTAACGATTAAGAGCCTTCTGGTACTAGCTTACTGCACTTTGAATTTGAAGTTCCAGGTCATCTTTGCCCACCTAATGCTGTATGAGTCTGAGTTTGTGCTTGAACCGCTCGAGCTAAGTTAAGAAGGGCATTGGCAGCATTCTCCTCATTGTTGCCGGCATTCACGGAGTAGTAGTATCAACAACATTCCCCAGATTGTTGTCGGCATCCGCTTGAGGGACATCTGCAACATTTTCGAAAAATGTTGCTCTCAGTGCAACCACCACGAGTTCTATTGCGAGCAGACATCTTACCATGTCAAGGAAGAATTTGAGTCTTCAACTATGATAAACATAATATTAGATTAAAAGAATTTGCAATCCTTGTGCAAGTAATAGCCTTTATCTCACTACTATATGCAATCAAATTTTTATGGGAGTCTACAGGATCTTAGGCTCTGATACAAAACATGTCATGCTCCAAAACCAGAGGCACGACCTACAATCAAATAGAAAAAATATTCGTCGTAAAACAATTGCTAGAACCATGTAGTTGCCTAATACCTCAAAACAATAATTTAGAGCACTAATATCATTAATGTCCAACTGTACAATACCTTAATGACCTCAATATGGAGCTGAACAATAATAAGTCCTTCCAGTACCCAAAAACCGCTACTAATATTAAAAGGGTCTTCCCCGACCTATAGTGACAAAAATATCTTTTTACAACTAGAATTAATTCAACTATTAATGCTATTAGCAATGGATCCAAAATTGGCTCAAGATCCCAGCCATGCGTCCATGCTCTATTTTTTTTTCATGAAAAAACAAGAAACGAGCAAAAAGCCCGGCAACAAAAATAAACGCACAGACACGGAGTACAATATGGTCTTCAATACAAAACACTTGGAACCAATGAACATAACGATTAAAATGCATGGGGTAGTGGCAAACCAGGTCCTTTATGGTAAAAATGGAGTCAATAACGTATCATTAGGGACTCCAATAACAAGACAATACTGTAGGATGCAATAGATTTTAATTGAACTATATACCATGTTTGATCAACCCATGTGGCGAAACATTATAATATGTACTGGTACTAATAGGCCATCATTTTGATAGCCATAAACAATATAATCACGCTATAAGCGTGATAAGTACTATACTAAGTCCATATTCGAAGTCACAACAATTTAACGCGGGGCAAAAACATGTTGACTAAATTACCATTGAAACCAGACAAATGTGGTAACTGTTAGTGGGTGAAACAATGGACCAATACATTTATTAAGTAAGATAAAGAAAGAAGGCAGAAAGTTAGTTAATGTCATGAATTGAATAGGCCAACAACACTTTACAGTTAAGGACAATGTCCAAACCTTTGTATTCTAAATTTTGGTGTCTACTAAACTTTAGCTTGAAGCCATGGAAGCAATTATAGTAGCCGTTTTTGGTATTAGGCCAACCAAATCAGATTAGAGATTCAACAAATATAGTTAAAGAAAGGTTGAATTATACATTGTTAACGAATTATTGCGGCTTAAAATCAAAGTTGAAGCTGAATTAAAAATGGGGCAATTGTCTTAAAAAAGAAGCATGCGATTTCAATTCTATAAGGTCAAAATTAAGGCACGAATCGAGGCTAACATGAAGAACGTGGAAACAAGTATATCGATAAATGATCCAATTTTTGGTATGCTTGTTTCTAGGTTCTTGATGTTAGTCTCTGTTCGTGACTTTGATTTTGGCTTGTTGAGTTAAAACTGCATTTTCTTTTTTTAGCCATCATTGCCTTATTTTTTATTCAGCTTCAACTCTGATTTTAAAAAATGCATTAATTTGTTAACCTCCTAAAATCTAACTTTTCTTTACCTATATTTGTCGTTTCTTTAACTTGATTTGGTTGGCCCAATTTCAAAAGGCTAACGGAATTATTATTATTACCCTTAAAGTTGGTAGTTTCCAAAATTTAGAATCCAAAGGCTAACTGTCACATATTGCTGACCTATTTAACTCGTGACTTCAGTTGACCATCTGCCTCCTTTCTTTATTTGATTTGGTAATTGTTGGTCCATTGTTTTACCCTTTGAGAAATCACCATATTCGTCGTGTGTCAATAATAAGTTGGTGGATATGGTTTTGAAGACACATTAAAATATTTTGGCTTCGGATATAAATTGAGCTAAAATACTTATCATGCTTTTAGCGTGATTATATTTTATTAGCCATCAAGTGGATGACATATTAGTATCAGTGAAATTTGCATTGTGGGTCTATTAAACGTGCTATATAGTTGAATTAAATCTAGTCCACCGTATAATATCGTCTTGTTGTTGCGGTTTTTGACTCTATCTTGATGGCAAAGTGAATGGCTCACCACTCACCTGTGCATGTTTGATTGATATGTTTATTGGTTCTAATTGTTCTTTTATTGAGACCATCGTATCGTACTGCAAGTTTGTGCGTGTATTCCTCTTGCTGGTCTAGTGCTCACCCCTTATTTTTCAGTTGAGAAATAATCGGAAGTTGCAATTAGAACTATAATGGGTTGTTGGAAATTTGAGCCAGTTTTGGGTTCATTCTGTGTTAATAAGTTGTTGGAATTATTTTGGTTGTAATTAGTTCTTTTGTTCACTAAAGGTTGGATGAGACCATAGCAGTTTTTGTTAGTGTAAGATGTTGATGATTTTAATGCTCTTGATTACCGCATTGAGATATTGGCAATTTACATGGTGTTTTATATTCTTTTAACAATAATATTGATTTAGTTGAATTGTAAGTTGTGCCTTTGGTTTTGGGGCATGACAGTCCTTTTCCTGTGTAAGTGCGTGCATTCGTAGATTAAGCTTTTGGTATCATTTGCATCATTCGTCTAGTATCTCCGTGGCCCTGATGTCGTACTATCTAAGTTTCCAATGCATGCCAAGGTACTGATAAATTTGCTTTGCATGCTTGATTCTTAATCAAGTTGTGCTAAGTCTTCTTTATCTTTATATGCAAGCTAAACTGGGAACATATGCAAGAATCATTGAAGTCCTTTGGACATTGAAATAATGAGTGTTATGCTACACCAAAAAGAAAAGCTAAAAAAAAGAAAGGCTCTTTAGGATTGAGGTAACACTTTTTTTGTTATTGGTGGTATGGGGCTTATGGCTTTTACGAACCAATATGTAAGGAACTCAAGGTTACACTTCTATCCCCATTTGGACATAGTGGACATGGCCTTATATCAGTACTTACATCAATCTGAAGGCTAATGTTCATCATCTTGATGATTGTGAAAGGGAATTACACTCGTAAGTTTACTGATGTTGTTACGTTTCTTTTTAGTTTCTCTTCTATTTCTGGCTTCTTAGTTATTTGTTCTCCTTGTAGGATCACATTGAAACAATGAAATTAAGTTTTTTACATACCATTTTTGACATGATAATTAGGATTCCTTGAATAGCAGAGAATCCTGGAGGGAACTTTTTGATGTTGTGATTGCTAAAGCCAACAAGCCAGAGTTTTATACGTCTGAGCATCCATTTCGGTAAGTAATTATAGTTGATTCTTTCGCATTTAAGAGTGAAATGGTGGCTTGTATATAATTTGTTTTTCTTGTGAGGGCATTTATTTCTTTCCCTTGTAAAAATGGGGAGTCCTCAGTGTGCAAGGCTCTTGTCATTGAGAAGTTTGTCGAAGTTTGATGTAGGCAACGCTTTACTCTTATAGGGGAAAGGCTGTTTATATGCTTGAACCCATGGCCTCCAGGTCATCTTTCTTGATATTTGAAAGTTGGTGGCCCTGTTATCAAGTACTCCCTCCGTCCCTTAATAATTGATCATCTTTCCTTTTTGGTTCCTTCCACAAAAATTGATCACTTCCAAATTAAGAAAGATTCTGTAGGTATGTTTACATATTTACCCTTTTTATACTTTTTTTTATTTTATTTCTCTCTTCACATTTAACTCTCTACCAACTTATTTTCTCTCTGCTAGCCCACCAATCACTTTACACTTTTTTATTCTATTTCTCTCTCCACATTTAACACTCTCACGACCAATTTTCTCTTTCATGGCCCACTCTCTTCCCCCCTCTCTCTAAAGGGTCAAAAGGAAAAAATACACAATACATAACCTAAATTCTTAATATGCGTGTAAAGTAAAAGTGATCAAAATTTTAGGGACGGAGGGAGTATTTCAGGACTGTGGGTTTACTGCAATTTATAGTTACCGGCTAATTTTGTCTGCTTCTCGTATTGTACTTTCGCAACTAGAGCTATGCTACATGGACTTTTCAGACTGCGTGAAGCATCCATGTCAGACACTTGACACTTGGAGATGAGCATGGAATATGATGTTTGAGACATCTCATAGGATATGCCACTATGATCGCTATCTTGTAGTGTTCACTTCAATTCGTCATAGCTTCGAGATGAGACTAAGTTCTCAATTAAACCATGTGCGTCACATAGAATCTATGTTACATGGACTCTTCAAAATGAGTGAAGTACCCGCTTCGGAAACTCCACACTTGGACACGGGTATGGATACGTGTCCGACTCATCTCACAATGAAGGCTATCTTATGGTGTTTCATTCACTTCGTTATTGCCTTGAGATGAGACAAGTTCTCTATTAAAACTATGTGCCTCGCATAAAACACTCTTTAACCTTGGAAATAACCAAAAATTAACAATAGACGTGAACTTTTTTGAGGAATCCAACACTTGGACACGTATTGGCCCGAAAACTTGTATTGAGTCGGACACGTATTTAACCTGGACACTCGTACTGAGTCCATGTAATGGAGCATAAAACACTATTTTATCTTGAAAATATCCAAAAAAGTAACAATAAATATGCACATTTTGCCGTCTCCCTGTGTCCTGTATAAAATTAGACCAATCCAATACTTGGACTCGGATGCAACCCGGACACTAGTACCGAGTCCACGTAACTGAGAACTAGAGTCACCACTGGAGGTTGAATGAAATGTGGGATCAAACTTATAGTGACATGTTTGTGAGCTGCTCATTGCTTTAGGTCTAGATAATGCCCCCTCAGGCCAACTCTAAGCGAACACCATATGGCATTTTTCGCTTTCCTTTTGCCACAGTGTGCAGTTGAAAGCAATATAGGATGACAATAATAATGAGGGCAAGTGGGCTAGTAATTGGAGTCTAGATACTACACACTTTGCTTTCCTATAATCTCAAAAATGAAAGGGAAGGAAGAGGGGTGGGGTGGTTTAGAATTTCCTTTCCCCATTCCTTGCATTATTGACGAGTGTACTATTGAGAAACCAGCGACTTCATATTTCTTCTCTATTTCCTTGTACTTGGAAGGGTATTGTAATCTCCTGCTTCAAATATAATATCTGATTAGAAAATTGTCTGTATAGTTGTAAGATAAATTACTCTCGTATTCGTCTGTAAACTTTTACTTTTTTGGATTTCCTCTATTCAGTTCTCTATGCTGAGATTTTCCTACTTGCCTCATTTTTACTTTTGGATCCCTGCTATTTTGCTTTGATGGCCTGTTTCACATTCTGCTTTGGGACTTCATGTAGTTCTTACGATGTAGTGAAGGACACCTTGGCTTTCTCTAAGGTGGATGCTTTTGTTCCAAATAATATTTACTACCATGGGTGCCTCAAATCGTTCCTGCAAATTACAAAGTGGAATGGTCCAGAGGTAAAGCACTAACGCTTTAGTCTTACTTAACTATTGTAAATTGTTTAGTTCAGTTGTTACGTGTGTGTCGAACAATTGTAATTGTGAAGATTATAACTACTTCTGCAAACACTGTTTATCTGTTCATTTGTTTCAATTCGAGTTTGTTCAAGGTCTTTATCTTTGTTTAGTGATTGCACCCACTTTCGTCAATACAAGGTTATATATTTTGGCGACCACCTATTTAGCGACCTAAGAGGGCCTTCAAAAGCTGGTTGGCGTACTGCAGCTATCATCCACGAACTAGAAGTATGCTTCTGATCTTTTTTTTTTGCTTTTCCTGTACTATTCCTGTTATCTTATGCTTTTCAATCATCCATACTTTGCAGCCACTTAATGAAACCCTAATATTTCGACCATTTAAAAAATAAATTAAAACATGTTGTGTCCTGTGTGTTAGCACGGGGATAGGCAGGTATAGTATCAAAATACCATTTGTTAGAGGTTGTAGCCCTATAGATGAAGATATTATATAAACTTTTCAAATTGTTAAAGTTGCCAGACGGACGAGAAGTTGGCTTAAATCAAACTGGAAGTCTAAAATTCTTCTAGGACTGTAGTGTGCTGGTGGTCTAGGTCTATTAAAACACATATACATGAAGGAAAAGCTATGGAAGCAATCACGTGTGGCCCCCCAAGGAAAAGAAAATGCATGATATGGGATTATTGTTTGACACTTCTCATTGAATACAACACCGCCTGTTCTGTTGCTTTATATCTCTTCAACTTTAAAATGAGCGAAGTTATATACGAATACCCTGCATCTCCACTGATGTGCTTATAGCGTCAACAATGTTTCCTTATTGCTTGGTGTCATATGTGTTGTGTTGGAAATGACGGCTCGGTCTAAAACAAGCGAATAGGATGTAATTATAGCAAAGCCTTTACATATACGGACTCCTAAGAATTCTCCTCCCCTTGATTGGCTTTCTCCACTTCGGATAGCTTTTATTTGTAGGTTTGAGGGAAATAATAATACCATCAATTTCCATGGAGGATCATTTGAAGTGGGACTTCATGAGGGTGAAGTTTTTTTGCTTGGCAAGGCGGCCAGAGAGGTATTTTGCTTTGCAGTGCTACAAGGAGGAGCAGACAAATCATTTTGAGTTGGTGTTGCATGAGTAAAGAAGACATATTATAGGTTGATCATTTATTGTTTTCCTTGTACCATGGCCTGCAGATTGTGGCACCTTTGCTTTGCTATGATGCTGTGCTATGCGTTAGATCAGGGTATTTCTATGAAGTTGGGAGGGGGTTCGTAGTCATGGCAAGGGCAGGAAGAGGTGGGTTTTTGAGCATAGTATGTTTTGAGGAGGTTGAGTTTTCTCATACTAATCTGGGGCGTAGTTTCTGAGTCTTCTTCCTTTGCGGGCTTAGCAACTCCCCCCCGAGGAGTCACTTCTTCCCCTTGTCTCGTGAAGTAGTGGTGGAATGGCACTAGATAAATCAAGCTGTTCATATGATTTGCCGACCTTGTCATATAAACAAGTCATAGGTAAAAACCTTTTTATTCCTCAATTGTGGATTCCAAATTCTCCAGTTTAGAGGTTTGAGACAAACGATTGATTACCACTCTGGGAAAATCAGCTTCCATCGAAGAGAAGCAAATGAAAGGTTTCCAATGTAATTTTCATAGAACTAAGCATGTGAAAATGTGAACTCAGGCTTCTTGTCTCTCAGTATTTGAAATCCATTTTTCTTTTTTGCTTAATTTAGTGCTTATATTGATAGCTGAACTTATGCCCAAGTTGTAATTCACTGTCTCCATACTAAGCATGTGAAAATGTGAAATCAAGCTTCTTGTCTATTAGTATGTGAAATTTTCTGGCTTAATTTAGTACTTATATTGATAGCTGAACTTATGCCCAAGTTGTAATTCACTGTCTCCATGCAGAGTGAAATACAGATACAGAATGTAGATAGTTACCGTTTTGAACAGGTACTCGCTTCCCAATTATTTGATATATATACTGTTGATGCTGGCGTTTTGTACCCACCTCATTGTGCACTAGTATCTGTAGCGTTACTTATCTTTTACAAGTTTGAAAGGGTTGTCTCGTACTTGAAAGCTATATCTGTAGACACCGACAGATTTTTTTCTTTTCATAGTAAGAGTTAAAGATCTTTTTAGATGCCTGTGCAGCTGCGCGTGTGCCTCGGACACACACATTCCCGCACTGCATAGGTTCTAGGCGAGGCTGCAAAGTAACTGAGCAGCTCATGAGTGCCCCTGGACCAGCTACTCAAAAGCTTGACTTGCTTGTTTAGAAAGATGAGTTGATCTCTAGCTGAACAAAAGCTGGCCTAGGTTGAGCTTGGCTTGGCTAGTTTATGAACTTGAGTCGAGCTTGTTCGTATCAATAGGTATGATGCACGTGCATTGCACGAGACGGTTAGATGCAGCTGACTGGCTTTGATGTTAGACTATACCCAATAGTCCTTAGAGAACTCAAAATGGTTAAGATTGTGCCTCAGTTCTATTTTATTGTGGTGCATGTCACCATTAATTACTCTTTTTCTCAAGTTGTAGCATGCAATTGAGCTTGAACCAATCATTAAATAATGCTAGTTTACAATTAGTGAAATAGTCATGTCTGGTTTCAAACAAGAGGGATGACCTCTCTATAGTGGCTTTTGTCTGTTGAAGTCAGAAGCAATCCGCTTCTTGTGTGGTAAATTGATATCTAGATGACATTTTATGCAATGTACCTGATTAATCTTTGCTTGGTGAAATTAATACCTTACTCTTGGTGTCAATGAATAGCTGAAAGATAGTTTTAGACCAAGTAATACTAGGTATGGATTGTAGACTATGCGATGTATGGTGGCAAGGTGTAGTCTTACAGATCTTTCTTGACCTAGTGAACAAAATAAAAAAACACGAAGGAATTCCTCTTCATTTTGGATGCGAAGTTTAGTGAGTAGTGACAAAATCTGCTACAGGTCACAACACTGGAGATGAAATATTGGACTCGATTTTGACCTTAATTTAGCAACTTTTTCTTGTCATATTCCGTTAGTATATGTTAAAAATATGCAGTTTTGGAGCTGCTCTTCTTACAAACCTAAATCTAGGTAAATAAAGCAAATTTCTTATTCGACTGGACAAGCAGTTGGACAAATAGTTCCATCTTTTAGACCGAGACCTGGTAGAATTACCGTAGACACCATATCGCTGCTATAGATTACATTGCAACAGCTGGGGAAGTTTAATGTTGAAAAATTAAGTATCAATTCAGAGCCGGATGATTCTCTGAAAATTGAGTAGAATGAAGCTTTAGTGCATGCATAGCTAATGTTGCAGACTACACGCCAATCAGGGGAAGTTTAGGCCTTTCCTGCTTTTAAAGCCTTAATGTCTGGCATTTGTTTGACTATGAATACCTTATTTTGCATTGACAACCCATCTCTGGCTTGGTCACATGCCAGTTGAGTATACTCGCATCCTGCACACCATAATTTACCTGTATTCAGGGTTGCATTATTTGGCTGAAAGTTATTTTCTTTATATCTTTTCGAGCAGTCTGTCTCGCTCTCTCTGCTCGTGCTTGCCCATGTTTCCTTCCACGTGTTTGTGCATTTTATGTTGGTTCACTTATAAAGTTTCACTGCCTTCATTGCTAATCTTGATTTTAGCAAATTTTCTTTGGTTCTCCAAACTAATAACGTTCCTGATTTGTCTGTTTCCGTACCTGTAGTATTAGGTGTTCCTTTTTTCTTGTAAGGTTACAAATTCAATCTTTTCAACTAACCGAGATTTCTCCTAAAACAGGCAAAGTTTCATATTATACAAGAACTTCTGGGTAAATTGCACTCTACTGTAGCTAATAGCGGGAGAAGTGAAGCATACAAGTCTCTTTTGGCGGAGCTAAACAAAGAGAGGCAGAAGGCACGCTCCACAATGAGAAGCATGTTTAATAGGTCTTTTGGAGCTACATTCCTTACTGACACTGGCCAGGAATCTGCGTTTGCCTACAACATCCATCAATACGCTGATGTATATACAAGTAAGGCAGAGAACTTTTTGTTCTATCCACCCGAGGCGTGGCTTCATGTACCATTTGACATAAAAATCATGCCACACCACCTGAAGGTTTTCTCTCTCTCTCTCTCTCTCTTGTGTGTGTGTGTGTGTATTTAGCTGTGGCTGTAGTTGCGGGTTGGAAATGGTAATGAAGTTATGGAGAATACAGAGTGAAGTACTTTTTTTATCTGGAGAGATGGTTTCAGGATCTTCAGGGTATATACTTGAGCAAATTTCCCCCTTCTCCTGGTCTTTGTTAGACATGCTCAATGACTTAGCTAGCAATGGCTAGTGGTGTAGCCCCGCCCCTCTCTGCTCCATCTTGCGATGGCCTTTACCCCATATTCCCCTCGCCCCACTCCCACCCCGTCTCATTTTCCCCGTTTTCTTTCAGCCAATCATTTCCCTGCCTCCTTTGCCCTCTCTTTTCCTTCATAACCACTCTGAATGCCGGTTTTCTGTATGTGCCAGAAGGATAACCACAGCGTTTACATATGCATAATTTCTTTCTGTGAATAATCTACGAAAGATGCTGTAGTTAATTTTGAGCTGTGGGTAATCTAAGATAGATACTGGAAAATTGGGGGCTGGTTTGATTTTGTAGATTGTCTGTCGAGATTATCCATCAATGCCATGAAGAGATTCATAAGGTAGCTCTTATAATTTCCTTTGACGTACCTATTTTAAAGGAAATCTACATTGCGCTTTGTTTTCAGGTCTCATCAAGCTTATTCAGTGCGTAATCGTTATTCTTGTACCGGCCAGAGACAGACAGAAGTGCAGAAAGTAGCAACGTATCAACCATTTTTAGATCTGTAACTTTTGTGAGGTCGGGATTTGATGCACTTCTACCAGCCAGGGTCAGAAAGAAGGGCTGAAAGTAGCATTTTTACTGTAACTTCTGTGACTTTGTGCTTCGATGCCGTTGGCAAAAATTGCTCATTCTATTAGTTATTAGGTGCAATTACTAATTGAAAGCAGATCTTAAATGGATGATGCAACCACAAATTCAATGTGGTTGTGTTACATTCATCATCATCATTTGATCCCTATGGCAAATGTTTGATACCTTCAAGAACTCGGCCATTTTCCTTGTACAGTCTTAGCTAATGTAGTATGCAAAGCTTCGTGGTGCTCTATTGTCACCCCAACTTAGCGCTTCATAAGTTTCGAATAGTGGCAACCAAAAGCTTCAAATCTGCATTGTTGACCTAAAGATGGCTTGACAAATTTAACGGAAAAATAGGATCTTAATTAGAATCTTTACCAAAGAGCCAAACACGTTCCCTTCGATTCCAACTCCTAAAGAAGGAACAGAAGTTGCATGCGAGGGTCTATGTGCGGCCCCCTAGGCACCTCTTGTATCGCTCGTTTTGGGCAAGCTTTCTATGTATCGCTCGTTCGAAGAAGGTGCTGGAGTGATTTTATGGTACGCAAATGCAGGTTGGACCGCGACGGCAACGCTAACCTCTAGTAGGACCGCCACAGCCATGCTATTAATTCTTGCCATGGTGACGAGCAGCAGGTGTACCTCGTGTTGGTTGGGTCAAGAAACTTGTTTAGGCTTGTTATCAAAAGATGCATGCATTTATAACGAGGAATATAGGTGAAGTTTCACCAGTCTATTGTAAACAAAAAATGTAACACAAGTATCCATAAATGTAGTGTGGCAAGAAAGTGGATACTGAGATTATTTTCATTACGGGTGACAATTTTATTATTGTTGTGGCCACTTTTCAAAAGGGACAAAACTTATGAAATAGAAAACGGGAGAGAATGTAACTTGAGAGGTGTTAGAAGATTCAACAATGGCGATCAGGAAGAAGATGACAAAGATGCTGCCGAATCATTTCTGAATCTCAGCAGTGGCATTTCTATATGCGTCCAGTTTTCTTTTCTCCGTCCTCCTCTGTCGTTATTTGGTATTACATCTTTGATAACATCATCCGGTACACTAGGTGACCCTCTTTTGTTTCTACAATTAATCCATGAACTCAAAGCATTACCCAAAAAAAATTACTTGCCAGATGGTTATATCATTAGAGAATATATTTGTTGAATTATATTCATCAATTATTAACACATTCAGCAGTATCAGTATGCAGTAATGAGAGGGAACAAAGAAGACTTATCCATTGTATGCAATAAAGAAAGCATTCTTCAAAAACCGTGTTTATTTTATTCTTCAGTAACAAAGGACAAACTCGTATTTGTATACTGTTCAAAAGCCCGTGTTTATTTATTCTTCAAGCAATCAACTTTTCTAGGCGCTTCTCTCTTCCTTTATTTTGAGACCAATATACCTGCATGAAAGCATATAATAATAATCATTCACGTTTATGTTGCAACTATAATTTCACAACTGAAAAAAAAAAACTTTATCAGTAATGCTAAAAATTGCTGTCAAGAATTATTTCTGAAGATGTCTGCAAAAACGTCAGTGACAGTTTTTAGCGACAGTCGATAGACAGAGTATCGGGAGTTGTAACCCACTCGTTCGATCAGGATTGCAGCCAAAATCTTTCCTTTATGAAAAAAACGGTTAATGTACGTGAGTAAGATGACATTATTAAGATCTCGTATGAAAATTGCAAATGGTGATAGGAAACGTACCGGCCTAACATCATAAGGGTGGCCTGGGGGTTAGTTCCTGGTGAGGTAGGAAATGTGGATCCATCAACAACTCGCAACGCTTTTATCCCAATAGCTTTCAAATCACCGTCGACCACCTTTCCTACTGTACATCCTCCATGATAATGGTAAATTGTTCTCAATGTTTTGCGACAAAAAGCTTTTAATGTTCCGCCGTCTGACTCATTTTCAGCCAAGGAGGTCCCCACGAAAAGGAAGCTTTTTTCACCATTAGGACCTCGAAACTTGTATGCTTCCATAGAAGGTGTACTTATCATAGTTGCTATGTAACGGATCATATTGGAACACCGAGAAAGGTCTTCCGGATTACTAAAATAGTTAAAGCGGACATTCGGATTGACACTTATGTTGGTAGCTGACGCTAGCTGAAGCGAACCGCTAGACTGGGTCCTTGTTAATTTGGTGACAATGGACGCGATGCTAAGATTGATAGGCGGAGATGGGTCCGGAAAAAGTATTTCGCTTACTGGAGAATAAAATGGCGTGGCACCGGAAATATCATTGATCGAGAACCCATCCCTCGAGATCCCAATCGCATGAGACCCAATCCCAGATATTGGAAATGGGGTGACTAAGTTGACAGTACTGCGCGGAGGATCGTACATAAACTGGCCGACGAAAGGCTGGTCGAGGATAACTGGTATATTCAAAGATGTAAGATGTGGCCGTGGCCCAACACCACTAAGTAGCAAAAGTTGAGGGCTGCCCAAGGCGCCTGCACTTAAAATCACTTCTCCCTTTTGATGCACTCGAGCATAATGCGTCTTTCCGGTTGAATCGAGGTATGTGACTCCAACAATAGACAAACCTGAAAAAGAATACCCATGAGTCAAAATCGAGAAAATATCAGGTGGTAGTTTAATACCACGTAATAGGTGTAAGCGATGCTTAACTACCACTAGTATCTCGCCAATTGGATGAGGTGATCAATGTGCTAGGACAACCATACAAGATCTTAAACTTCGTCAACCATGGTTAATCAAATATTGGAATTGAAATTTCACCAAAAATTTTGAAGCCCTCGCCCTCCAATTTTTAGCCGTGAATATATTTCTGTTTCTGTTTCTCATTCGCTTCCTTTAACTTATCTTCCTTCTTTCTCTTTCCTTTTGATGGAGAACCGCCATCCCAAAAATAGTGCAGAGAAACTATTTTTATGGGCCACCATTGTCCGGCAAAACCCACTTACCAACATCTACTCCGACCAATCTCTGTCGTCGCCATTCTCTTCTCTTTCATTTCAACTACAAGAATGCTGGTTATTTAAGCAAAAACAGTTTCAAATCAACAAAAAGGATAAGAAACAAAAATTAAAGTCTGGAACTTTTCAGAAAAAAGAAAAAAAAAATCTAAGATGAATTGTTTGTCCGTACAGCGTTGTTATTGTTGTTTAAATTAAAGCTAGGGGTCTATATTCTTCGATATGGTTTGATAAATCTAGTTTGAGCCCATTTTCTTCAGAAATGAACAAATGGAAAACGAACACAAAAGAAAAGGATGAAATCCTAAACCCGCATCCATAATCTTAAATAATCGGCATCCATAATGGTTGTTAGCTTAAACGAATCGACATTCTTGTTTCCTCTCAATTTTTTTTAGGTTTTATATTTGATATTTGTTTCTTATTTGTTCTTTTCGATCATGGTAAACCATGGTTAAGGAATTCATCCAGGTGCATTACTCAATCACATTGTCGAGTTTGGCGAGATGTAAATGGTAATCTAATACCAACTAACCCGGTGACATGATGATCGAACATCATGCTAATCAACATTTTCTATCGGATCCCGAGACAATACAGACCGTCAACATGTGTGTCCTTACAGAACTATAAGTTGCAATTCGTAATTTCATAAACTGAAGATGGGAAAAAACTAACAAATGAGGAGGTCAAAACCTGATGATTCCGAAGAGGAAAAGTTCAGCCTTTGAACGGTTGCATTAACAATGACTCGCAAGTTTTCGGGGTTGGCTTTATTAAGGAGCTCCACAGCCCCATGCCTCCTTCCTCTTTCGTCAAACGTAGCACCGGTAACTTTGGCTCCTACAACATGATCAAGAGTGAATCCATTGTCCGGACCAATGTTGGATTCTAACAGAGCATCCCTAACTGAAGATTCCCAGGTTGTTAACTTATCTGTGCCGAACACAACACTCTCTTCAACCCATTCATATGCCTTTTTTACAGCACCCATGTCCCATTTTATGCCTGTTCTTGAGTAGAAGTCGCTATCGGCTCTAGAATATATACCAACATTGATCGTGCTACTCCCACCTAAAACTCTGCCTCTTGCACTAGGTATGCCATCTTCTGAGGTAAAAGGCTGAGCAGGCGAGTCTCTGTCATTCGCTTCATACAGGTCTACCAAGATTTTTTCTTCAGATAGAACATCAGGATGTTCATACGGCAGTCCACCCCGTTCAAGAAGTAGCACGGAGTAATTTGATGATAAAGTCGCCGCCAAAGGACAACCTGCTGTACTGCCTCCGACAACTATGTAATCGTATTCCTCTTCTGGGGAGATATCAGTGGCATCAACTATCAAGTTTAGATAATTCTCGCCTGCAATTTATGAGAAGACAGAGGTAAAAGTTGGGCATAAAAAGCTCATTAAGCATAACGGAAGTCATCTTCGGTTAAGAAAATGATCCTTTAATTTGGACAAAAGAATGTAAGGAAGAGCAAAGGTTAAGTTTGGTCATATTGGTACTGATCGATCTTACTATCGATGAACTTTGTAAATGATATCATAAAGCATTTCGTTACTACTGATGTTCATTTACTTTGTTAACCACAAGAAATTGATTCTTAGTGATAACTAAATTGTGAAGTCGTGAAATAACTTGCATGCTCTCGCTTAAATAAGGGCATTCAAGTAATACAATAAGCGCCTGCAAGCAACGGTTCGCATGTCTATTACTAGCACTCTTAAGGAGAACTTCGCTTGAATGATTGTTTTTGCTGGTAAGAAGGGCTCAAATGTCGTGAAAACCCATCGATCACTGTCATTTGTAAAGCTTTCTGTGGTGTGCTAGGGTGTGTCAATTAAGCTAGAAGCTTGTAAAAAGATTGAAGCAACAGATCAAACCGTCTCCGTGTGGGGGTTTAATTTGAAGTCTAATACAAACTCCATCAAACAGTCCTTAATTTCCACCCTCAAACTAGGATCAATAATCTCATCACCATATTTGTCACCACCTGCAACCGCACTATGGCTGCCATCATACGAACAACAACAACCACAAATCAATCATAATAAAATTTGCTCAACCACACTATGGCTGCCATCATACTCGCGCGTCTCTCTCTCTCTCTCTCTCTCTCTCTCTCTCTCTCTCTCTATATATATATATATATATAAATATATATATATATACACACTAATTATTACGCCAAAACTTAGTTGGTTCGGTGTAATACTCTTTTTGGTGTTATATAACTACGAACCTACAACGATGACAAGTGACATTTCAAGAAATTTTTACACAAAATACAAATCTTAAGTGGTAAGTAACTACTTGCAAAAATATGTTTAGTTTTTACAAGTTAAAATTAATTAGAAAATATAGTCAAAAAAATTTAAAGGCCAGGTTTGGTACCATAATAATATTTTCATAACTTATTTTTGGACACGTATGACTAACTTATTTTTATATTATTTAAAATTCATTTTACTGGATATAACCATAAATACGTATACGTGTTGTTTGTACTATTAATTTTATTTTCGCACACGCATCGTGTGTGCCACGGTGGCTCGTATATATAAAGGAAAAACATGATTTGGTTTGGTGTAATACCTTTTTGGTGTTACATAACTACCTATCTAGAATAGTGACAAGTGACATTTTATAATTTTTTCTTAAAAAATTCACAAAATAAAAGTTTAAATAGTGAATAACTACTGCGAATTTTTATAATGTACAATTCATTTTATCGAATGCATCTTATACATTATGATACTTGATTTTTTAACAAGATTTTATACTATTAACTTTAATTTTGCACACGTATCGCGTGTGCCACGACGACTTGTATAAATAAAGAAAAAACATGGTTTGGTTTGATGTAACACTTTTTTGGTGTTACATAACTACCAACTTATAATTGTGACAAGTAACATTCCAGATTTTTTTAAAAAGTGACCATATCTTAATTGGTAACACCTTTTTGGTGTTACATATTTTAAAAAAAAATAGGTCTAGTTTTCACAAATTAAAACTCATCAAAAGATAAAGTTAAAATGAAAATGAAAGGAAAAATTTGATATGATAATAATATTTTCCTAACTTATTTCTAGATAGTATGACTAACTTATTTTTCTGTACTTTAATATTCATTTTACTGAATATGGCAATAGACACGTATACGTGACGCTTGATTTTGTTTAACAAATTTATTCTTTTAATTTCATTTTCGCGTGTGCCACGGTGACTCGTATATATAAAGGGAGAACTTCTTTTGGTGTAATAAGTGGCATTCTAGAATGGTAACAAGTGACATTCTATTATGTTTTCTTAAAAAAATTATAAAATAAAAGTTTAAATAGTGAATAATTACTTTTACTTCTTATAATGTACAATTCATTTTGTCGAATGTGATAATAAATATTTATACATGATGAAGTTTTTATATTATTAATTTTATTTTTACACATGCATCGCGTGTGTCACGGCGACCCTATATATATATATATATTGATTCAGCGATTAAGATACATCTAAACTCATACCTTCCCACACTTTCTTTCGTCGCCAAAGGGTGCCGCTACAAGAAAACGTGATAACATTGTTGAATACTTTCTCTAATAACTTAAACTTTTAGAGCAACTGATTACATAATAAATTATCTCATTTTGCAAGATCTTGATCTTGATTATTCTCGCTTGCATATTTGACCTCTCTAGAAAAGTAATGTAATTTGTATTTATTTATTAGTGCAACTTGGTGGTGCCACACCATTGTTTATATCTCTATGATTTTTATCACCGCGCCTAATTGGAAGTTTGTATGCGATGGAGAATGGCAAACATGATAACATTGTTGAGTTTATTTTCTAACGGTTTAAGTTCTTAGATCAATTAATGACGCAAAGTTAACGAGTTATTACTATTGCTAATTGATAACAATGTGAATAAAGTAATAGTGTGGAATCATTTCTGGGATGGATATGACCATGACCATGAACAAGTGAGGATGAATGGAGGTGGAAAAGTAATAAAACTTCTGGCAACAAAGTTAGACACATGCATTGTAAAAAGAAGTTGTCAAACTTGCAAGAATCCTTGGTTTCCTAGGCTCTTCTTCTTTAATTTTGACACACGTGTGCTACTGAATGTGCCACCAGTTATCAGCCACCACAGCAATCGTTATAGTCGAGACTTGAAACTAGGAAGGGATATTTAAAGACCATTCCAACTTTCAAGAGTAGAAGAAGAAATGGATTCACCGTGCAAGGTAGATGTACTGCGAGGAAACAGGCGGTGGTTCAGGAATTGGGTTTGACATCTCCAACCAGTTCGGCAAACACGGTGCCTCTGTTGTTATCATGGGCCGCTGTAAATCGTCATCGGCTCCGCTATTTACACTCTCCAATGTGTCGATATTTGGGTTACTCTTGTAATTTGTTGGCCACTAGTCATTTCCATGGATTTTCAGAGATGGGTTTTACCATTTACTAGCACTAAATTGTTTATATTTTGCGAATGGATTGGTTTGTGTTCTGCAATTGCCTTTTTCGTTGGATTATCATATCCACCTCCCTTGATCATAAACTTAGTTCTAACTATGCTGCAATTTGCATCATACTCTTGTAAGATCCACATGAACTTCAACCTCCATTTTCCCTTTCATCGACACTGGTGCACAATGCTTCTTCCTCCGCCTTGGCGGTAACACAATATTGTTGGTTTACTCTATACAAGAGAAAATATGAAGGCTGCAGGTGGGCATGTGCCCCCAGTGCCCCCCCGCTGCCTCCGCTACTGGTACCAACCAGAGTTAGAAAGAAGGGCAAAAAGTGCATTTTACCGTAACTTCTGCGACTTTGTGCTTCGATGCAATCGGCAAAAATTTCTCATTCCATTAGGTATCAGGTGTAGGTACTAATTGAAAGCAAATCTTAAATGGATGATGCAACCACAAATTCAATGTGGTTGTGTTGCATTCATCTTCATCATTTTATCCCTATGGCAAATATTTGATACCTCCAAGAACTCTAATTATCTCGGCCATTTTCCTTCTACGGTCTTAGCTAATGTAGTTGTTGCTACTAAAAATATGCTCTGCATACATTGCGGAACCCAAGCCTGGACCGAGACCCACAAGACAGAAAATGAGTGACCGCCGGGTGGGGTTCCCGGCAGAGAACTCTCCGATGCTTAAGTCAGAGCGCAGCTACAGGATAGTAACTCTAAAAAAGCATGAATTGTGTAATTGTTCCATACCTGGAGGGGTAGACCCCTTTTATATAGCTGTAGTAGAAGACTCCTAGTAAGACTGGGCCGTGGGCCAGATGTGTTAGGATCGCGTTAGGATCCTCGAGGATCACATCACAATCCCTAATAAGATAATTATTGATCTCTCAGTTTGACTGGGATTGCCGGGTATTTCCCAATTATTGGGAGTTCTATTTGAGTTATATAATAAGCCCCCCACTTCCTTAGCTAAAATGTTTGGCTGAGGAAGTTTATACCTGGTGTCTCGAGACATACGTCAGATTTGTAAGTGATTCTCATCCACTTGTAGGGGTAACAATATTTCTCTCTTCCATGTGCTCCGACCTAAGCGGGAGCTTAAACCTTAGAACTTTGCCCAAGCAGGGCGCTAGAACCCTAGCTCTCGAGAGCTAAGTCTTAGAATGTCTCTTGAGTAGGCTATTCGAAATCATCTTTAGAAAGACAAATCATGGGATCTCGAGATCCTGTGCCCCATGGTAGCC
This sequence comes from Escallonia herrerae, assembly GCA_033070095.1. Lineage (NCBI taxonomy): Eukaryota > Viridiplantae > Streptophyta > Magnoliopsida > Escalloniales > Escalloniaceae > Escallonia > Escallonia herrerae. Next base: position 5,545 of record JAVXUP010002968.1, on the reverse strand, counting down.
TCTCTCGGGAGAGGACACAAAGCTGTGCATGCAAGTTGTTGCATGTGCTAAGTGTTTGAATGTCCCCTCGAGGGGTCACCTCTCCTTTGGAGGGTGTTCATGTTGTGCAAGTGTGTGTTCTTGAGCTCCAGCCGACCACATCATGCTTGCATTTTACTTTGTCGCGAACTCTTATCATCAGCTAAGAGCTGGCAAAGAAGCCTTGCACTCACTCTTGGTTGGGTTTTGAATTGACAAAGAATGGAGGGGGATGAAGTCCCATAGTCCTTTGCCATTTCACGGGTTAGAACTGTAGCTAAACCGTTTGGATAAAGCTCGAGCTCTATCCTATCACCCTCGGGGGTGTTCGTCCCTCGAGGGACTAATGGAGCGCGGAGCTCATGCAAATACCCTCGGGGTTTGACAGAACTTAAGAGTTCTCATCTTATGGGTCCACGGGGGCGGATAGAGTCGGAGCTCATGCAATTACCCTCGAGGGTTCGATGGAATTTTAAGAATTCTCGTCTTACATACCCTCGGGGGTTTAACAGAACTTGGAGTTCTAGTTGTACGCACCCTCGAGGGTTTAACAGAACTTTAGAGTCCTCGTTGTACGTGCCTTTGGGAGTTTGACAGAACTTTAGAGTTTCTTGTTGTACGCTCCCTTGAGGGTTTGACAGAACTTAGAACTCTCGTCGTTTGTGCCCTTAGGGGTTTCTCGTCCTTGTTGCCGCGGTGCCAAATAAGAAGGCGCGGTTCATGGAGCCCATAATATGGTCGCTATGGCGAACCTCCCTGTCTGATAAGACATAAGGCATTAAGCCTGTATAAGAATAATCTCATGAAATATAAAGCCCCCGGCCTTTGAGAAGGCGTGGATATATAAAGACGGATTTTCAGCCTACATGTAGGGCCAGATCACAAGAAGACCCGTGGGAGCAATATAGAAGACCATAATCCATTTGATAGATTGGACGAGCATATAAAGCCAGAGGATACGAAGTCCGTCAGGCATAGCTGGCGATTCACTAAATACGGTGGCAGCATGTGTGCTTCCATCATTGTTGAACTAGCTTCTCAACAAGCAGCGATGTGAATACGCCATAGATAGAGGTCACTATATGACCATGAGATGATATATAATGCCGAGACGGCAGGATATTGCAGCAAAAAATCCTAAACGCGACTTCAAGTCGGAGGGTGCTATGAATTTGTTCCTTGCTTATGAAGTGATTTATACGCCACTGTTGATGTTCGCAGGCATGGTTTAAACCCTTGCAAGAAATAAAAGTACGTGACTGAAAAAACAGTTTTTGTAGTAATTAAGAATATAAAAATACAACTATGTTCTTAACACAGAATTTAAGAGCGGTGTTTAGACACCGTAGCCCTATTAGGGCTTTGTCTGTTAGCCGACAGGGGTGTGCACTGCGTGTCGCAGGTGAGGTTTAAAACATCATAACAGCCGGAAGCTCCGACTTTTGACGTGCATGAGTTAATTGGCGCAACTATATAGTGCTAAACCAAAATAGAACATATGTCTAGGTAATATACGAGCGCGTAGGAGAAGCAGCATTCGAAAGGCTTGCTAACGCCTAGAATCATAGTCACTTTAATTTTTTAGTAACGAATATACAATAAAATATATGCCATTTTTAAAGAATGTGTACGTTAAATAAATGAGACCCTGCGGGTCTTGAATTTGAATGGGTCTTTTCGACGGGCTAAAAGCTTAATACTTTAAAATGCACGTGGCCTAAGCTTGAATAAATAAGACCCTTTGGGTCTTAAACACAAATATGAATTGTGCAAGGGCAGATTGCATAATAATTTTTAACCCATGTGGCATATGTTGAATGTTTTTAAAACCTTGTGGTGTAAAACATAAGTATGCTTTTTTTTTTATGGGGGTAAAAGCGCAATTCTTATAAAAAGAAAAGGATACACCTGATTGTGCCTTCCTCCTTTGCAAAATGGAACAGCCACAGCATTGACACACCTGCGGCCATCCTCCGCCGACGATTTGGCGCTGGTCACCGCCAGTGGATCCATGTCAGGGCACTTCTGCTTGGGTTCGTTAATTGCAGACGAAGGCTTTCCATTTGGTGGCACTACGGTGGAGGAGATAGAAAGCACCACTGTTTTTGGCAGAGCTAGGCCGATGTGATGCCGGAGTCTTGGCCAGCACGATACTGGCGAGGTGGCTCGTCGTGGCATGGGAAAGACTCGCCGACGGCGGTGGTTCTTTTCCCACAGCCGCGTTGGTGCCGATCTGGAGGCCAATTGCGGTGAGATAACGAAGCACCAACGGTTCTATAGTGGCTATGGCGGCCATTGGTGGCCCGTGGCCTGTAGGATCTGGAGTACATCTGGCCGCCATCCTCCCATCTCCTTTTTTTTTGTGGCGACGAGGTGCGGAATTGAAAGCAAAGCAAGACCGGCATTTTGTTGATCGGTACGGTGGCGACCGGAGGAATTGGCGGGGCACGCGCGGCGCGACAGTAGTCGATGTATGGGCCAAAGGCGAAGATGTATAACGACTGTCCTTTTTGTCACTACATAACAGTGGTGCGTGACCTGACCCTTCTTTTTTCTTCGACGGAGCGGTCTTAGCCCATTGTGGCGCAACGGTGATGCGGCAAAAGAACTGAACAAGAAGCAGATCTAAGGCGACGAGGTTATCGGCCATTATGGCGTTGATGGAGCTGACTTTGCCGTCGGCAAGGTTCCCGACTAGAGGCAGTGGCGGCGCAAGGCGGCGTTGTGTTGGGGCTTTGAGCCTTACGGGTGACGCCGCAGTTCGTAGTCCTTTTTTTTTTTGGGTTTTTGTTTCCGGCGGTGTTGGATAAAGCCGCAATGGTGCATCAAGCGGCGATCGATTAAGGTTTTGACCCTTTGCGATGGTAGCCTGTTAGAGATGCGGGATGGCCGCGCTTCCGCCGTTTGGGTTTGTGCGTCGTCGGAGTCTCTATTATTTCTGCCTCACGGTTTTTTTGTGGATGTTGTCGCTGCTACGGCAGCTTCGTGGCAGCGGCGCATAGTACCATGACGACGTGTCGGGATTGTGGACGATGAGGTTGCGAACTTGCGTCATTTATGGCGGTGCAGCCTGATCGCCGCCAGATGGTGGTGGCGGCCGATTTCTAAAAATTCTGGACTATAAATTTTTTTCCATTGCAACGACAATTGACTTGGGAAACTCCGGCGGCGGCGGTTCTGAAGCTTAGCCGCCATTAATTTGCGATACAACCGTTAATTTTCTTGAGATCGATCGGTTAGGCTGGCGTGTCCCAGGGATGACGCCAATCTGTTGCTCCTCTCCGCGTACATTGCGGAACCCGAGTCTGGACCGATGACCTGCAAGACAGAAAACGAGTGACCGCCGTTCTCGACGGAGAATTCTCCGATGCTTAAATCAGAGCGTAGCTACAGGATAGTAACTCTGAAAGAGCATGAATAGTGTAATTGTCCCATACCTGGAGGGGTAGATGCCTTTATATAGTTGTAGGAGAAGACTCCTAGTAGGACTGGGGCGTGAGCTAGATGTGTTAGGATCGGGTTAGGATCCTCGAGGATCACGTCACAATCCCTAATAAGATAGTCATTGATCTCCTAGTTTGACTGGGATTGTCGGGTATTTTTCAATTATTGAGAGTTATATTTGAGTTATATTAGTAGTATACAAAGCTTCTTGGTGCTCTCTTATCCCCAACTTAGCGCTTCGTAAGTTTCCAATAGTGGCAACCCAAAGCTTCAAATCTGCGTTGTTGACCTAAAGATGGACCGACAAATTTAACGGAAAAATAGGATCTTAATTAGAATCTTTACCAAAGAGCCAAACACAGTGCCATTTGATTCCAACTCGAGGACTGGCACGTTACTGCATCAATCTCCTCAAGAAGACAGAGAAGTTGCATGCGAGGATCTATGTACAGCCCCCTAAGACACCTCTTGTAAACATGTCTACTGATGGTTTTCAGGACGGACTTGTGTCTCTTGGCCTCCGATAACCCACGAAAAACTTCACGAGCTCGTTGTGGCTGCAAGCACATTTAACATGGCTGTGGCTAAACATACCCATGGCAATCTCCAATGACACTTTTTTTGGTACAATTTTTCCAGATAGTTCTTGAATCCTTTGGGCAAGCAGGTTGGACAGCGAAAGCAACGCTAACCTCTTGTAGGGCCACCACGGCCATGCTATTAATTATTGCCATGGTAATGAGCAGCAGGTGTACCTCGTGTTTGTTGGGTCAAGAAACTTGTTTTGGCTTGTTATCGGAAAATGCATGCATTTATAATGTAACACAAGTATCCATAAATGTAGTGTGGCAAGAAAGTGGATACTAATATTATTTTCATTATGGGAGACAAGATTATTATTGTTGTGGCCACTGTAAGGGAGAAAACTTCTTATGAAATGGAATACGGGAGAGAACGTAACCTGAGAGGTGTTCGAAGATTCAACGATGGCGATGAGGAAGAAGATGGCAAAGATGCTGATGAATCATTTCTGAATCTCAGCAGTGGCATTTCTCTGTGTCTCCAGTTTTCTTTTCTAGTTGATAGAGAGGGGGAGGCGAATAATTTTGCGTCTTCCTTTTCCATCCTCCGCTGTTATTATTTGGTATTACATCTTTGATACACGGGGTGGATCAGAATAATTAATTAACTCAAAGAATTTTACACCTCCCTAACACTAGGAGACCCTATTTTGTTTCAACATTTAATCCATGAACTCAAAGCATTACCCGAAAAATTACTTGTCAGATGGTTATATCACTAGAGAATATATTTGTTGAACTATATTGATTAATTATTAACACATTCTGCAGTATCATTATGCAGTAATGAGAGAGAATCAATAAGACCCGTATTATTCAGTAACAAAGGACAACTCGTATTTGCAAGTTATTCATAGACCCGCGTTTATTTATTCTTCAAGCAATCAAACTTTTCAATGGATTCCTCTTCTTGTTGCTTCCATAATCTAGGCGCTTCTCTCTTCCTTTATTTTGAGACCAATGTACCTGCATGAAAGCACATAACAATAATCATTCATATTTCTGTTGGAACTATAATTTCACAACTGAAAAAATCTTAATCAGTATCGTTAAAAATTGATGTCAAGAATTATTGCTAAAGATGTCTGCAAGAACGTTAGTGACAGTCGATAGACACAGTATCGTGGGTGGTAAGCCACTCGTTTGACTGGGGTTGCAGCTAAGATTTTTTCTTTATGAAAAAACGGTTAATGTACATGAACTAGTGTAAGATGATACTAATAAAATCTCGTATGAAAATTGCAAACGGTGAGAGGAAACGTACCGGCCTAACATCATAATGGTTGCCTGGGGGTTAGTTCCTGGTGAGGTAGGAAATGTGGATCCATCAACAATTCGCAACGCTTTTATCCCAATAGCTTTCAGATCACTATCGACCACCTTTCCTATTGTACATCCACCATGATAATGGTAAATTGTTCTCAATGTTTTGCGACAAAAAGCTTCTAATGTTCCGCTGTCTGTCTCATTTTCAGCCAAGGAGGTCCCCACAAAAAGGAAGC